>VXAC01008246.1:123177-125844 GCA_013399225.1 Rhipidura dahli | reverse complement strand
AAAAAAAAAAAAAAAAAAAAACAAGTAGTGTCACACTATTATCATGAGCACTTTGCTTGAATCCGATGGTTCATCTAAATCTGCAAAGCAGAGAGAAAACTGTCTGAACTGTGACTAAAACACAAGCCAGCAACAGGTACTGTGGTTAGAGAACACTTAAAAATATGGTGCAGTTCTCCCTTAATGCCAACCAGAGCACTTTATTAGCAGCACAAAGAGAGAAATATCTCCTATTAAGCCCCTGCTGTTCCTGCAGCACAAATGCCCCCTCCGTGCACCCAGCTGACACATCTCACTCCACTGACATTTGGGTGGGGGCACAAATCTCACACCACTTACCAACAGCTCGCTCAGACCTGCTCTGTGTGACACCAAACTCCACAAACACCTCCACTCTGGATCCTCCCTTTTTGGGGCAGCAGAATTGGGGATTCCTGCAAGTATTTTTTCTACCTAAAAACGTTGTGCACAGTAGCCAAATTGTTAAATCAGCACTTTGAAAATAAAGCAACTCTGGATTGCTACCTAGGAGCAGCTGCTTCCAGTGCCTCTTCCATCAAAGCAGGGCAGTTAAACACTTGTGTATTTAGCCAAAAATCCCACACAACGCTAGATATAAATCCTCAGTGTGGTATTTGAGAGGAACATTAAAGGAACAATCACTCCAGGTGAGGTTTAACTTGTTGGAAGGCAGGATCTAATCACAGAGGCTCTGAGCAGCTGGTATTTCGTTTCACTCAGCTCTGCCCAGTTCTCCACCTGTGTGTGAGGGAAGGTACAAAGAGTGTCTTGGCAGCTGTTGTTTTTGGGACAAGCCATCATTTCTCTACTAAGGCAGACAATGCCTGGAGTGTTCCCCAGGTACATTTTATATTTATAAGTGTTATTGATACTTTAGGAGATCAGCATGGAGAAATTCAGTTACAGTAACTGCTGAAGAAATTTAATGATATTCTAAAACAAGATAACAAGTTTGACAGGCGTAGATTTGTGTCTCTGGCCTTCACTCCATCATCATTATTTATTTTCCTAATCAGGTTTTCCACTGTTTAAACACATAATCAGGTGCTACTGGAAGGAACAAAGTAAAAATAACAAGTGTGTATTAAGCACTAAACCTTTAGCCTCATATTTTTCACTCCTACCAAATGGGAAAGGCACCATGTTTGTGGAACATGGGAAAAGCCAAAGTAGCCATAACAAACCAACAAAATAGCAATGTTTAAGCACACAATTTTTGATCCAGTGAATTGTTCCATGGGTGCTTTTGTAGAATAAAATATTAAAAGTCACCTTAAGAAAACTCTGCTCAGTTACACCACCACAACTCCCACCCACCCCACTTAGTGTATTAAGTGCCACTCCAATTATGGTCAAGATCACTGGGAACACAGCAAGAACAGCAGAGCAGTGCCCAAAGAGCTTTCCATGAATTTTCCCTCCTACTGCATCCTTCTCCAGTACAGACCCCTCTTGAAAAACCATCAGGCAAGAGCTTAAATCATCAAATTCAAATACAGCCTTTCCTCTACAGTCACAGCCACTCAGATTGAGACTTGCATTTGATTCACTTTAAGATTCACTTTTTAATTAAAAAAAAAAATAAAGGAAAGAACTTAGAAGAAGTTTAAAGACATCTTTAAAGCAATTCAAAGAAAACTTTCTACATGCTTGCTTTGCTGGCTGCTTTCAGACCAACACCAAGCAACCAGAAGCCAGCACAGGGTCAGGACACAAGAGGCCAGTTACCATTTTAACATTAAGAGAAAAGGGGAAAGTTTTTTTACAGGTGCATAAAATATAGAGAGAGAAGCTGAAAGGCCATTACTCAATTAAAGTTCCCAAATTTTATAAACCAGGACGAGAGGAAGTTTAAAACTTTTGCACAATAACTTGTCTTAAACACTTAGACTAAATAAAATGAACACAATTACCTGCTTGCTTGAGAGGTAGAAAAGGAGCTTTAACCTCCACTACAGACATCAGCCAAGAACTTCTGAGTCCCCTCAGCCAACTTTATATCTGAATTGGGTGGGCTGTGCAACTTGATCACCAGAAAACGCCAATGGTAATGAGCAGACTGAGCCCTTCTATGCCAGGCTGGAGTTACAGCTCAGGCTGCACCTAAATTTAATGCCCAGATATTTAAACCCTATATATAAAAATTTTAGTATGCATATAATATACATAAATAATGTAGGTTAGCATCAGTAATCAGCCAGTACTCAAAAAAAAAAAAGAAAAAACTACTCAGAGCCACACAGGTGCAGCCCCAACCATGCTCACACCCCCAGGCAAAACCAGCCAGCCCATTTCTGAAACGTAACCCTCCCTGTGCAGGTGGCTGTGAGAGGGTCAGTCAGTACCTGCTCAGGGGACACCTCCAGCATGGCCCTTCCCATCCTGGGATGATCACATCCACCTGGAAAAACATCCCCTCCATTACAGCACTGGCCAACAATCAAGGGATTGCAGGTCCCTTTTATCCAAATGAGAGTGGTGCCAATCCCTGGGCTGGACCCTCCTTCAGCTGTCACAGCTGCTGCCACCACCCCTCCGGATGTCACTGCAAGTGACACTTCTGGCTGCTTCAAAGGAGCAGATAATTAACACAATTTTTTAAGCTTCTGACAGAAAGCCATTCCCATAATGTTGAGAAAGTGGTAT
>VXAC01008246.1:28177-118177 GCA_013399225.1 Rhipidura dahli | reverse complement strand
AAGAGACATCCAGCGAGTCTGAAACTTCTGCTTGTACCCTGTGTTGTTTCATTCCAGCTTTTCCATAAAGAAGCCCTGAGCAGAGCATTTATAAGCTTCCCCCCAGACATGGTGAAAATGCAGACAACAGGTGAGAAAAAGGGGTATCACAAAGGCAGAGTTTAACCTGTTCTGTATCTTTTTATTTCCCAACCATGGAGCCCTGAACCCACCTTCATTAACCCTGTATTTTTTGGGTGTCTCCTCCCTAGCCCCCTGCCCAGGGAGGGTGCTGGGAGGACCAGGAGGTGCCTGTGGAGAAGCAGGAGCAGCAAAGGAGCCTTTGTTCCAGCCTGCAAAGGCAGAGCCACATCCTCAGCTCCCACCCTCACCTCACACCCTCACCATCACCCCGCCTGCCTTGAAGTCGATTTGTTTTAGAAGATGTGGGCCCTGAACTCTTCCTCCTGACATTTTTTTCCTCTTTTTTGTTCCTCCTTTCTCTATACAAAGGTAAAAAAAAAAAATGACAGCTATTTTTTCACCTGAAAAGTCACCCTTAGGGACAAAGGCAAGTGCCTTTTCTTGCCTACCAATGGCTGAAGTTTTGGGCAGCTTCATCCCACTTAAAACTGATTTCCAGCAGTGTGCAAGCTAAGATGCACTCACACACTTGCTGGTAGTTATCTGTGTAATAAAATGTTTATAAGAGCTGGCAGATTCTCACAATAGAATTCCTTGTTCTTACTAAGAAATTATCTTATTTTACACCCATGTATTAGGAAAAAAAACCAAATGTTACTTTTGCCTTTCAGTCAGAGGTTAACAAATGTTGCTGATTGTTTTGAGGAAATTTCCAACCCTGGCATGTTCCCTACATAAATAATAAAGTTGACCATTTACAGAAATGACATTAATTTCAGATGTGAAAAAGAGACATGTTAGATCTGAACCTTCACTTCAGTGAAATTAGGGCGTTTTAAGGTCACTGGTTCTAGTTTGGTCAAGGAAATATTCACAGATGTATTTTACAGGTTGGCTATGTTTTAACTCAGTGCTACACACAGGTTACACTTTCCATGTGTCATCCTGAACTGACACACGAGGCTTAGGGGCAGAATAATGCCAGAGGGGGAAAAAAGGATCTTATATAGTCCCACTACAGCCATCCCAACACCTTTTAAACAGAGATGCACAATTATTCGGTTGGCAAAATTAATATAACCTGATTACTCCTTTTATAACATTTTAGGAACAGTGAAATTACCTCGGTCCATTTTACCACCCCACAGAAAATCACAAGCAGCCTTACAGGAGGCTGAAAATCTCCATATTTATGAATGAGGGATGGATGATTAAGATAAAAGCATCCCTGCTATTGATCACGGGCCTCTCTCATCTATTAAAATAATAAAACTACATAATGCTGCAGCACTTAAAACTCAGCGCTGGAAGAAGGTGACCGAATGCAAACGCTGGTGATCATGGCTCAAACATGCCTGGTGGGTTTGTGCACAGAGCTCTCAGCACCACCAACACCTACCTTTGACCAGAAACTGGTCTAGTAAAGCATCATTCCCAAACTATCAAAATACAGCCCTGTATAAAATATTTTTATTACATTTATTATTCTGGTTTTCTTAAGAGAAAAAAAAAAGTATTTTTTTCCAAGTGAAAATCATGGGGGTTTTACAGCAAAAAGTGTGTCCTTTTGCTTGGCAGAGGGTGGAATATCTCAGTCATGCTGGAAAACCACGGCATGCTGGCCTGATATTAGCCTGGATCCAACTAGAAACACTTTTCTGTTTTAACCCAGGTGGAATTGCACAATTATAACAGCAAAAGCCTGTGCTTGAGAGGAAATGGAGAAAGTTGTTCTTGCTGAAGAAAGGAATAAAGGTCTGTTCAGTGCTCCACAAAAAACTTACACAAAGAGGAGAGCTGAGCAGAGCTCTGGAACCCAAGATCAAAACCAGGGTTGTGCTCCATGGTAGGACCAGGTACTGAGCATTTGTCCCTCCAGGAGGGGAGGAAGCCTCCTGGTTTTCCATCAGGGAAAAACCAAGCTTCTCCAGAACATGATGGACACAATCCATACAAATACTGCTCCACCCACACACCTACAACTTGTCTGTACCCAAACCAACCTTGCAAGAGAAGCCCATCAGTTCAACGAGGCCCCTTCCACCAACTCAGCCTGTTTGAAAAAGGGAAACACCAGCAGTTGTTCAAAGCCAGCCTCCATCACACTGAAAGGATGTGGCCATGGACACTGCAAAAAAAATCTGGAGCAGTGCACACAGACATTGTGCTTTGTGTTTGTGTTTGTACAGCCCCTGATGTTCCTTTGGCTCTCTGGGGACTCTGACAGTGCCACCAAGCCCCTGGTAACACCCTCCTGCAACAGGTGCCTAAATCCTGCCAGATGCAAATTATTTCAGCAGAGATTCTTCCTCAAACTGCAGTAAAATGCCTAAAACTTCATACTGAGTGTCATTTCTTCTGTGTAAAGAAAATACACCCACACAAGTCTAATTGCACTGATATTTTCCTCTAAATTACTTTGAAAACCACGAGACAAATAAATTTCATGCATCACCATGTGTATACTAAACACCTACCAAAAAAAGGGCACATTGTGAAGCTACAGGATTCAGTTTACAGAACTGAATTAAAAGGGAGCTCTAGTAGGACATTTCCTGACCTCTTTTTCTGAAATTTAATGTGGTAGCATCACAGGAAAATCATTTATTATGTATTTGTCAAAATGACATGTTTGTATTTTTCTATTCATATTTACAATGAAAATATTTATATAATTATTTACCTCTGAAAGGCCTTGATGTGTCTGCAGCTCAAAATACAGACAAATATGGACTTGGATCTGATGATCCTTGTGGGTACCTTTTGATTCTAGACATTCTATGATGTTATGGTTTTTCTACAGCATAATTACAAACTGAACCTGGTTTTTAAGGGTTAACAGCTGAGGCATACAGATAACTTCTTTTTAATTACTTGCTACAAAACTTTTGAACCCTTTTCCTGGCTGTCTTTCCCAGGTCACATTCAGAAGCAGATATACCAAAATACTCTACCATGTGTCTGACCCAAACACAACCAGGACAGGAACCTTCACAAGAGAAATGAAAAAGGATAGGAAAAGATAAAGAGAAAAATAAAGTCTATCCTCTGAAGATATGCAGAACCTTATTAGAAATGCAGGAGGTTGAGACAGTTTGGACAGATGCCCAAACTTCTGAGAGTTTAATCAAAACTAAACCAACCAATCCTCTTCCCCTTTTGAGATTTGCCCAGCAACAATTATGATCAGTTTTAAAAACCACAAGTACTTAATAAAAACTAGAATATTATAAATCTTCTGCCACATGAAGCTAATAAAAATAAATAATAATAATAAATTTTAATGTTTAAGGTACCCAGGCCCAAAGGCACAAACCTGTATTTGTGTCTCAAGTCAATGATATTAATAGATCTAGAAATATTTGAATAAATGTAGTTTTTTGCAAAAGGGTATTTTTCTATCCACTTGCCAGGTACTTGGCTGATTATATTGACTGCACTAGGACTTGTAATGAGATTGTTTAAGACATTATTCTATTTACATGTTCATCTAAGATTATTAAACCTATATTTGTTTCTATCACAGAGAATTTAGAAATATGTTCCAGAGAGCAAATTGTTGGCCATGAGGGTCATCATCAACCTCATCCTTTCCAGTTTGATATTAAATTTAACAGCATCAGCTCTGGCTTGCACCAACTGCTCAGCTCGGGCTGCCTGCAGCCAGGAAGCCCCACACATCTCTTTGGGAACACGAGGAGCCATTTCCTTTGCCAGCCCTTCAAGAGATGCTTTTTGTTCCTCACAGCCTCATCCGTCTCCTTCACACATCCGTTCAAATGCCGAGGATCCCGTAGCGCGGGGCTGATACCATCCCAACCCCGGCGGGTGTATAACGTTTCCACATCACCTACGCACCACAGAAAATATTCACTCCTAATGGAGCTGGTTTGGTTTAGCTGACTCGGTTCTAGCGGGAAGAGCAGAGGTAGAACATTAATCATCCCTTTAAAAAGTTCGGAGCTGGCGGCAAGCTGCTGTGTGATTTCAGTGCCATGATCCCACAGGCAGTGGATTGTCCCTAAGCCCCAAATATGGGCTCTTCCCCCACTTCTATGCAAGAAAAATTCCCATATAAATCTTCCAGTGGCTTTTGCCAGCAGTTAGGACAAGCAGAAGCCAAGCAAAGGTATTTTAATTGCTCTGGTTAATAAAAATAATGCACTCTCGAGTAAGTGGTGCATATTAATGCCCAGGAAATGCTCTATAGTGCTCTCCATGCTGAAGGGCTGGGTCAGAGAACCCCAGTGAAAGTGGCAGACACTGTGTTTTCACTTAGCATCATTCACTGGTGAAAAAAAAAGCAAACAGACACACATGCAAAAAAATCCTATTTTGGGAATATGTTGGAGCACTTCTAGAAATCACTGAAACTTTTTTCATAATCCTTCCACTTGTAAGGCCAAATGCCTTAATTACCATGAGACCAACTAGCTACAGAAGTCTCAGAAAGAGCCATAAAAACATTTTAGAGCAGCTTAAAATAGCTCTTCCTCCTCCTAAAAATAGAGCAATGCACAGAGAAAACACTTGGACCCCTTTTCAAGGTGACAGAGAAGTGTGAGGCCAACCCCAGGGAGGAGCAGGGATCCCCCAGCCCCGGCACTGCGCAATTCTCCGCTGCTGCTCTCCCAGGCCAGGACACTCTGCCAAAAGCATGGTGCTTTCCTGTATCAAAACCCATTTCTAGCCTGTGCTCAGTCTGACCAGCCTTGGGTCTTGAGCCAGAACGATTTTTTTTTTTTTGGGGAGGAAATTCCACATTTGGGAGGGAAAGGATGAAGCATTTAAAAAGGTCAGCTTGCCAGCAAAGGAAGGCAGTTATAGGAATAAAGGGGAGGAAAACATTTCCTGGGTCACTGAGTTTTGTCCAGCGCTACCAGAAGGAACTAATTCATATATCATCTTTCACACACCGACCCGGCTCTTGCAACAGGCAGAAATGCCAGGATCCACCTCAAAAACAGAGCAGGACACCCTGGGATGGGCAATGGTGCCTCTGCAGCTCCTGTTCCCCACTGCTGCAAACTCCGCAAAAGGGCAAGAGCAACAGAATTTTACCAAAAAGCTTAACCCTTTCTTTTTTATTTTTCTCATTTCTTTTATTTTCCTCACTTTCTTTTTTTGAAGCACCTGCTGCTGAAGGGGCTCCTCTGTAGCACCACTTGGTCAATTCAAAAAGCAGAGGGAGAAAACCTGAACTCTCCTGTCTGATGGGGATGAGCCTCCAACTCTGGCATTGAGGACTCAGAGACTCCCACCATGAAAGGAAATTTGGAACATCTCCTGCAAAAATCTGGCCTGAGCACTAATGGCTTATTGATATTTGGGAGGTCCCTCCACTTTCCTGCCTCAGTTTTCCAGCTGCAGTATGAACATTGTTATTTACCCATCCTTTTAAAGGGCTTTGTCATCTGTAGATGCACACACCCCCACTGGGACAGTTCTGACACTAATTTCTGCTTCATATCAGAATATGTGATCGTTATTAACCTTCCAGCTTTCAGTACTGGAGGGTCAAATCCATCTCAGCTCAGCAGATGAAGCTCTACTGACTTCACTTACTCCAGGACTAGATTTAGTCGTGGGCATTTTTCAATTTAAAACACACTGGCAAGGCAAAGCCACCACTGCTCCTTCCAGGGGTGGTCTGATTTCATTTACAAGCACTTGTGCTGGCAAGTCCTACATAATGTTCAGATGCAATTGTGTCTGAGTATTAAATATAATGGGTTAGATGTTATGAATAAGAAAATGAGATAACTTGGTAAAGGAGGTTTGACAGCAAGAGTGAAAGAATGAAGATTCAACTTAAGCTGCTGAAAGCCTAACAAGATAAAGACAGGCAGGGGAGAGTTCTCTTAAATGTGATGAAAATAAGGCCTGAAGGGGTGGAATGATAGAGAGGCTGAGGAGTACATGTTTCAAGACAGAAGATGAATGTGCCCAACATGACAGTAACATGTAGCTAAATTAATCAAAGTACCCACAGCACTAAATAGAACCAAAACATATAGATTTATGCAGAAATCCCAGAACAGCAGACGTGAGACAGACAGAAGGATGCTTCTTTTCAATCTAAATTAATTTTCCATATTTTTTGGTCATTGGTTTTTATCATTCTGTGTCACAGGAAACATTATAAATCTGCCTTTTACATTTTAAATACGTGCTGTCTGCTTCGGCGTCGAACCCACAGGTCCCTCAGCACACGCTATTTTGTCTCCCCATTAAAGACATCACAGCACATGACAGATATCCTGAAGCTAAATTCCCAGGAAAAGTTTCCCAAAAATCACAGCGGCACACACCCCATGTGACAAAAACAAACAGTTACAACCACTAATATTTCACCTTGAAAGGATAATTTTCAGTTAATTCCGTTTCCATGATTCACGCTGGATTTACAGCCTTTGTTTCGCCTGGGCAGATGCAGCCCAGCTCCCAACTGCTCTGCTCACCCTCCTCTGCCTCCCCACACTGCTCTGGTGCTCCCAGCTTCTCCAGGGGCTTCTCTGGAGTCTCCTTCATTCCCACAGCCTTTGCAGAGGTTGGGGGGTTGACTTCTAAACCCCCTCGGCTGCCGAAGGGCAGGCAGTAAATTGGGGGTCATTGCCCCCTTGACTTGGGTTTTAATCAGTGGCTGCCTGTCTTGTTCAGAAGGTAAACTCCCAATCAGGGCAGCTGCTAGAGATTAAGCTCAGGTCGGATCAGATCCTGATCCCACTTGCAGCAGGAGTGCAGATTCCAGTGTCATTTGAGTCTGGAGCAGGATTTGGCCCCACAGACCCACATGAGCACCCAAGCCTGCACAGCAAGCATGGTGAAGGGAAAGCTAAGGAATATTCTTGGGATGGGAGACCCTCTCCACAGCCAGGAGCTGTTTGAACTCATTGCATTCATCATCACATCCCTAATACCTGCTGGATGCCAACTTGTCACCCCACATCCTGGCTTTAAGCATCCCTCTCCTTTCAAATGCCTGGGGGAAGGGCATCTGATTTATCAAAGGAAAGCTGGGGGCTGGAGAGGGTCCCAGTGCATCCCACCTCCCCAGGGAGTGGCTGAGCAGTGCAGGGATCCAACAGAAGGACTCAGAGCAGAGGGCTCTTGGGGTTCACAGCCCAGCTGCTGCTCCCAGACGAGCATCCCCTTCCCAGGCTTTGTCTGGTGTGCAAAGGGCTTAGATCAGTTTTGTTCTGAGAGCCAGGGCTGCTCTACTCCTCCCCACCCCACACCACCCCCAGCCTTCTGAGGGGAAGGTGACAGGGATTAGAGGTTTGGGGACCTTTCTTTTTTTTTTTTTTTTTTTTTTCCCTTTTTTTTTTTTTCTTTAAAGGACTTCTGGATGCCAACATGACTTTTTTGTCTGCAAGAGATTAGGCAAACGAATGCGAAGGGTGACAGAGACGAGGACTCAGCCCTACCATCCAGTGGCAGGTTTCTGGGAGGGGCAACTTTCCCTTCACTTTGCTGTTATGAATAGATTGATCTTTTTTGTGTGTGTGTCACGGCTCAGAGAAGTCAGTTGGCTGGTGCAGACTGGGGAGCAAACTCAGCCCAAGCAGCACCAAGCCACGAGATGCTCTTTATTTGCTTAGAGGTAGGTTTACAAGATGCAAAGAGAGTGAGAAAGAAGGGCATTGCCTGGCACTAACACTCCCTCTATTGGAAAAAGAGTATTTTCCCAGGTATGTGAATTATATTCCTAGCAGTGTAAATTAAAGTGATCAGCATGCAAACAAAACATCCTTAATTTACTGAAAGAGGGGCTGGGGGACCAGGACATTATCTTCCATATGCAGAGAGCAAGGAAAAGCAGTACAGTAAAAAAGTTAACCATGTTTTAAGAGTCACAGCACTAGATGAAACTTAGATTTGCAAAAAACAGTGGCCATTACACAAAATTTTAATTAATTTACAGTCCACTGCACGGTCTCCACTCTCCTGGCATGGCATCCAGCAGCTCGCTGGAAAATCAACTCAGGTAGCTCCCACTGCTACCAAATCCATGGGTTTCTAAACAGAGGGGATCCTTTGGCTTCTGCTGCCCTTAACAGAAACCAAGGCTATAGTGGCACTGCACAAACATGCTCTGCAGCTGACATTGTTTCTGTACTCCCCAAAGAGGTCAGCACCCCTTCTGTTCACCAGCCAGCCCCACAGACAAGTCTTGGGAGAGGATACAGCGTCTGCTTCCACTAAAAGGGAAGGCTCCCAAAGCTGGGGATTTATTTATTGCAGATATTTATCCCACAGGTAGATAAAAGCAACTTTTCAAGTAGCCTGGATCCAGCTGAGGAGGCCACACTCCCTTTCACCTTCCTGAGCTGCATCAAAAGCAGTGTGGGCAGCTGGGCAAGGGAGGTGATTCTCCCCCTCTGCTCTTCTCCCATGAGACCCCATCTGGAGTATTGGATCCAGCTCTGGGGCCCCTGGCATAAGAAGACACAGATCTGTTGGAGTGAATCCAGAGGAAGCCTTGAAGATGACCACGTGGAGTTTGGAGCACCTCTGCTATGGAGACAGGCTGGCAGTTGAGGAGGAGAAGGCTCCAGGGAGCCCTCAGAGCCCCTTCCTGTGCCTAAAGGGGCTCCAAGAGGGCTGGAGAGGGACTTTGGACAAGGGCATGGAGTGACAGGACAAGGTGGGAATGGCTTCACACAGACAGGGCCAGATCAGATGGGACAGTGGGAAGAGATTCTCCCCTGTGAGGGTGGGGAGGCCCTGGCACAGGGTGCCCAAAGCAGCTGTGGCTGCCCCATCCTTGGAAGTGTCCCAAGCCAGGCTGGATGGGGTTTGGAGCAACCTGGGATAGTGGAAGGTGTCCCTGCCCATGGCAGGGGGGGTGAAATGAGATGAGCTTTAGGGTCCCTTTGAACCCAAAGCATTGGATGGTTCTGTGATTGTTTAAAGCAACCTGGCAGGAGTGGTGGTATCCGCAGGTACCTTCAAAAGCCAGAGCTCCAACCTTAGAATGTGCAGCTGAAAGCAAAATGCTTCGTACCTGGCCACACTCTGCATCCCTGGCAGTGCTGGGAAGGCTTTGGGATGCCCTCCCACCTTTGGATGTGGACAGCTGTGAAAGACAACTCAGAGCATTTAACATGAGTTTAACAGGTTTAAGCCTGTTTCCCCACATTAAGCATGGATGCATACCCTGGAAGAACAGGAGATTAGCACACGGTGCTCACTGGAGGAGAGACATCCACAAAGCAGGAGGGATTTAATAACTGTAAGCTCCAGCCAAAAAAATTACCCATTACAGTTTTTCTAGTGTAAACCACAAAGATCTCAGTATCTCTTTGCACGTTACCCAGAACAGAGAAAGGGATGGAGGAACCTGATTATGGGGAGAATGCTTGAAACCTGAAGGAAATTTAAGCAAAAAAGTGATTTTTAAAAAATATATAATTTGGTAATATGGGATGGGATTTGTGAAGAAAGGGTACAGAAAAAGAATGATGTCAAAGACAGGACTCCAAACATTTTGGAGGATCTTTGTAAATATTCTTTTTAAGTTCAACTATTAAAAATCAAGGTGTATCAAAACATGAGTGAGGGATATTACATCTTTTTAAAGATATATTTTTTTATTTTTTTTTGAAAGACTGAACCTTTCAAAACTGTCTAAAGAAAATTCCTTTTTCTCTACCAAGAAAAAATAATATTCTTAAAGGAATGTTGCCTCAGCATTGCCATTTTTCAGATATATCTGCAGACAATTTTTAAATAACTCTGCAGTGAGAAACACTGAGTTTAACCCAAGTATTGCCATATCCAAGCAGGACATGACCATGAGAAGAGCTGCCTGGCAATGGCAAACAGAACCAGACAAAATCCTAGAGAACAAAACCTTGCAGATGAGAACAGGCCAGCTGAACTCAAGTAGAGCTCTTCTCACTAAAATCAGATTGCAATTTATTACTTGAAATTATATTATCTTCTTCTTTAGCAATATAGTGATTCCCTTCAATTCCCTTCAAGCTCCTCATGGAGCCTTGCTCTGCTCTGTCTAGGAGATGTGACAGCAACAGCATCCTTTCAAGGCAGAAAGGATGAAAGTTAAATTGATTACACTTTTTTTTTTTTTTTGGTGAATCTATATATTCTTTCACTCCAAGACTCACATAAAGCAGCCCTGCTTCTATTGGGTTTTTCTGAGCCTCCAAAATAAATACACATCCCGAAGACTTATTCTCATATTTCCAGCTACAGCAGAGGCATCCAGGGTTTTGCTTCTCCTACCTTGGATGTACTTGCCTGTGTTGATTCAGAAGCAGACTAACATATAGGACCTTAAATTCTGTATGACTCTGTGTAATGTAATGAACACCAACAGACTTTAAATCTCCTGTATCTCGTGGGTGCATTTTATTGCATTATATGGCAAAAATCCAAGAAAAAAAATTCAGGGAGAAAAAAAATTCAAAAATGAAAAATACATTGCTACTGAATTTTCCAGCAATATCACAGGAATGTGATCTCCCCTCAATATACATACTGATGATCTATTTGGAATTTTTATCCGCAGTTATGAAGAAAAAGAGAATGTTATTCCCTCTGAGGCCAATTTTCATCTGCTCTGGAATTCTCATTTAAACATCTCGGAGAACACTTTGCCTTCTCTAGATATTACCTACTATTCGTCTGGCTCAAGGCTCATGTCTGTTACCTTGTGAGCTACATGGAAACAAATTCCTAATCATATTTTTGACAAGAGTCCTCACAATCTGGTTGGCTGCCACCATCCCATTTCCAGTATTTCACCAGTAAAAATGTAGGAAAGGTTTAGTCTCCTTTTACCCAGCATGTGCAACTCCCATTAGCTGGAGTCACCACATGTGTGCAGATCAAGGGAATAGATTGTTTAAGGAGGTGAACCTCACAGCAGGCGCTGCTGCCAGGGCTCCCTTTTCAGGTTCCAAGATGTAGATATATGGTGAAGAGTTTGTTAGAGTGGAAGCAAATGCTTGGATCCTCCTCTCCTGCTGATATCCATCAGGATAAGGTGGGGTGAAGTCCCTGAGGATCCAGGGGCATCACACAAGGGCTGGGGAGCACTGCCTGGTTTCACAAAATTAGTGGTTTCAACATTAATAACCATAATTCAGAAATTCTCAGAGCCTTTCACTGCAGTGAGGAGCAGCACTGCCACTGATGGAACTGTTACTCCTTTTCTTCCTTAATACCTAAAACACACCAGAGTTTCTGGTTTGGTTTGTATTTCATTGCACCTTAAGTATATAAATATATCTGTGCACACTGGGTGTCATCCTGACCTGTTAGCATTTAACACCTGAGCCTTTGCCCTGTGGGCTGTGTGCAAATGACCAGTCAAGTTCATGTTTATATTGAATTAGATATTATAAATGCCAAAACTCAGGTCACAGCAGTGATCTCAGTGATTTTGCCAATTCTTTTAAACATTTTCCTGACCCCCCCACACCCAGGATGTTATTAAATACAGAGCTGTACCATATCAGGGTCAGGCTGCAGGGACAGATAACAGGAAAAGCAACCATGAAACTGGTACTTGGTCTTGGGTGTAGAAATCACCACCAGCAATAGTCATCAGAAATTCCTACCTACCAGTGTTAATGGATGTGGAATCATTAGGAAATGAGAGAGGAAACCCTCCCCATAGGAGGAGTTACTTCTCAGGGGTGTCCCTGGGAAAGCACCCACCTCACCTCCCCTAGGCCAGAACCCAAGGAATGGGTTGGTTTGCTGATATCAAAGGAAAATTGAGAAGGGTTTTGGTGTATGTCTCCAATAAGTCCAGATCAAGGGTGTCCTGCTCTCTAACCTTCTCCTGACATTACCTTCCTAAATTTTCAGAGTCTTTACTCCTTTCTATCCCTTTTCCCCAGCATGACCCCAGTTCATTCCAGAGGCTCCGAGATCTTGTGTCGCCTCAGCTGCCTGCTCACATCCCCAGAGAAACCCCAGTATGCTGTGAATTAAGAAAACAAAGGAGAGCTGCTGTGACCCATTCAGATGACTGCATGAATGAGAGGGGATGGGAATGCAGCCCTGCTACTTCCTCCACATACAGACAGTTCAGACAAACACCACACTGGTGACACCTCAGCCCATGGCAAGTGTTGCTGTGAGGGGTTGCACGCTGCTCCAACAAAGAGCACACATTCATCTTCAAACCTGGAACCACCTGGGAGGACTGCTCTACACAGTGAACCAGAGCAGTCCATGATCCTTAACAAACCTGTAATTGAAAAGTCAACATTTGTCCCAGGCAGCATAACAGTTTCCTCTAAAGAGATTTAAACTTTCAAGCACCTGAACTATTTTTTCCAAATTGTCTGCATGTATATTGTCCCTATTCCCACTTGAAATATTTTAATTCTGTCACTTTATTTTCCTACTCTCCAACTTTCACTTCCCAAGCCCTGTGTGTGGGTTCAGTCCTGAACTCTTCACCGGCCAAAATTTTGCCAGTGGAAGCTTTGTTTGCCAAAGCATGGGAAGAGACTCTTGATGTCCATTTTCAAGAGCTCAGCTTGCAGCTACCCAGCAGACCATAAGCCATGTAACCAGCTTGGCACATAGGTTGCAGAGCCTTTTTAAAATTCTTAATTACAGTATAGTATACTCCAGCTCAGGTTTTATGTGGACACTCGAAAGCTTGATGCAAACACTTTTAAAAACATATTTTTTATACTGTTTTTCAGCATCTGCTGAGTAATTCAAACCTGATTCCGCCTCCAAGAAAATCAACAGTTCATTTCTCTCCTAAAGGAATAACTGCAAGACTAAAGCTTTAACAGCCCAAAAGAAAAGGTTTGTCTATGTTCTGTCACACCTACTGTTACTTGTGTAATTAATGATTGTGTTTAGTCAAGGAAAAACCAAATCAATGGATGTGAAGAAATTTAAACACAGGTCTTCTTGTTTCAGCAATCCATAGAAAGAGATTTATGCTTTATTCATCATGCTGAAGACACCTTCTCTTTTTCACAACATCTGTAATTTCTCTGGTCTGTTCACACGTGGGGTCTGTGGTTTTGTTAAGCTGTGCAGATATGCATAATCCAGCCATGCACACAAAAGTAAAGTGCCAAATTCTTAACCCACTCAGGAGGCAGTAGAATACTACAGCTGTTGATTTCTTGCTAAAAACCAAGGTAGCCGAGACCAGCACAAACCTGATTTGTATTTGTACATGAAAAAGTAATACCAGTAATAATAACAATTTTTAAAAATCAGATGCCAAGACCACAACTGGTGTAAGCAGCACTCAGCTGACTGCAGCAGTTCTAATCAAAAGAGCAGAGATCTGCCCCAATAACAGCATTATTGATCTGTTATTTAAAACACACACTCCTATACACACAGCATATTCCCCATGTCCATCCTCTAGGATTATTATAGAGCCATAAGCAAGAGCAACAATTATAGTTTTTATTTAAGAGATGCAAATCAATATTAATTAAAATTTGACAACTGTTTGTGATGTAAGGGCTCCTTGTACTCAAAGGGCACAGTGGCCATTAAATATATTAAGACTTATTACTTAAAAGATTTTAGACAAAGTCAATGCCTCGCATGTCCTAGGGGACAGTTCAATGCCTCAGTAATGTTGTACAACATTTAACTATAGGTGCCACAATCAAAGGCAAACACAATTAAGTATCAAACAGTTAAATGTTATGTGTCACTCTCTAAAGAATCTATATTGAAATGCTTAATTAAACTTTTTTCATTAAAAAAAATAAAAAGAAAATAGAATTCCATAGCACGGGCTAGCACCAAAACGAAGGCTTCTTTGGTTTGTATTAAATAACCTGCAAATTAAGTTGCCTGTGTTTCTCCTGTTCATTATCATGAAGGCAGCATTTGCATTTCTTGATAGACTATTCCTGTTTCCTTCCCCTTTTTTTCTTGTCTTACATCAGTCAGTGGAAAGAGTGCCACCACAGGCCATCATTAACCTTCCAAATCTGCCTCAAAACAAATAGTACAAGAGCTCACTAATTTGAAGATCAAAAAGCCACTTGTCCATTATATAATTGGAATGAAAGGCAAAATGTTGCAGTTCTGAAGAGCACAGTAATTACTAGCTGTTAATTGCTCTCTCGTGGTGGCTCACTTTTAATTAAAAAGAACAGCTCGTCGCAGGCCGATAAGCAATGGTGGAGACCACTGGTTTAATCAACAAAGCAGAAAAATTTGTTTCTGCCGCAGCCAACAACAGCTTGAGAAATCTTCAGATGTCCAATTGAGATTAAAAACTGTCTATTTAGTGCAGTCAGATTTTATTTTAACCAAGGAAATGACTATTTGAAGTCTTCCAATGTGAGTGTCCCCACCACATCCCCGCTGGTGCTGCAGAGACTAATCACTGGCTTGTGGTTGTGATCATTCAAGTAAAGAAATTTAGCTACTTTCCTCTTGACTCCATCATTCTTGGGTAATTGGCCTGTCTGAGGTGAGCAGTTGTGTTGGGGTTTTTTTTTTAAGAAAGAGCTTTAAAGTATGGAAGGCCCACAGACTGTGCATTTAATTACTGTTCATATTTCATGCAGTCAAACAGAATTTCATTTAGAAAGAAAATGATTTACCTACCAAAAAAAAGAAAAAAAAAACCCTCACCACAACCCTAACTTAATCCACCCTTCCCAAACAAAAAATAAAACACCTTGTATTTGCTTCATTGGGTATTTTGTTCATTTTCCTTTGACGGGTGTATTTACATGCCAAAAACATATTTAAACATCAAAGTTAATTCTTTCAGAGTGTTCTGTCTTTAACTCTTTCATCTCATAACTGTGGTCTTTGAGGGAACCCCCGCTGCATGTCACAGGAAGGGTTTATTTAGTTAAGCAGGTTAGGTAGGTTAAGTGGAACCGTTTTGCCCTGGTTTGCCTCATCTCTCTTTAGCCATGAGCACATTTGCATCTCTCAGCAGCTTCTGTCCATCCTCCCCTACTCTCCCTGCCCTGTTCTGCTCCCAAAGGTGTTGTACTCAGCCCTTTGCCTCCTTGTATTTATTTGCTGCTGTTGAGTGAAGGGTTCTGCTTCACGTTGTGCTCTGCAGACGAGGCACACATGTCCATAAACCCAAACCTGGCAAAGCTTCACCACAGCCCCTGCCTGTCCTCCCAGCGCTGGGATATGGATGTCTGACAGCTCTGGACAATCTAATATAGCAAAACAGGCATTTCCATTCGAAATGGGCTCCAGGCATTATTGTGCTTTTCTGCCTTACTCCCATTAACATCTGGAAACAAATGTCACTATCTGCAGCTACAAGCAGCTTTGGAGGATTGGTCAACTTTGGTTTGAACTTTGAGGCATATTTCTGAGCCGAGTAAACTCAAAGCTGCCAAAGAATATTTTTCTGTTTTCCTTCTCATATTGAGAAAAAAAAAATATTCATTCATTTGTCTTCTTACACCGAAATATATGTGTGTATGTATATACATACTGAACTTTTTCTAGCCTCCTTTTGGGCTTCTGGGAAACATTTCTTCCCCCTGGGAACAGGTGGATTTTTGGTTTGTGTTTCTTTTCTTTTTAAAGCTTCCTTCTTGAGCAGACCTAAAATAGTGGGGGAAAGTTACTAGAGCCCTTTTTTCTCCTAGTTCCCCTACAAATCACCATCATTTGGTTGTACAGCCACTCCCAACACAGCAGCCACCTTCTGCTCTTCCTCCTGACACAGCAGAGCTCTTGGGCTGGGGTATGGGAAGTACCCCTCCTAATGCTCACCTCTCCTTAGAGCAAAGTAGAACAGGAATTTGACTGTTGATTTCAAAGCAGTGGGATCCGACTCCTCCAGCCCTAAATTACAGGGTTTAAAATATTCAATGAGTACTCTGTGCTTGGATGTTGTGTAGGATGATTCCCTGGGAAACTGCCATGGTGTTATATGAAGTTTTGAAGCATTTGCTCCATGTATTTAAGACATATCTTGTCATACACTTTCCCATATATTCACTGATTCATGGATATCTTATTTTTCATATTAAAATGGCAATTTGGAATTTCCTAATGAATATGGAACCCAGTGTGATGCATTAAATACTAATTGAATAAATCTGAAAGGATTAGTGCAATCAGTACAATCCTAAAACTTAAAAGCTAAAAACATACCATAACAATTTTACACACATATATGCCAAAATAAATGAGAATGCTGTATATTTTCTTAAACCAATGCACACCCGTGAATACTTATACCCTGGACAGACATATGTCAGTCTGTAAATATGAAAAATTAAAGGGATATATTTTGAAACACACCAGCTTATGTTAGGCGATGAAAAACAAATTTTAAAGTCAAGCTTCTTCCTCATCCCTGGACAAGCAGGGGACAAACAAAATGGGATATCTTGGTATCAGCCTTGCATTCAGTCCCTTCTACCCTCACTTACAAACAAGTTCAGGGCTGTACAATGAGCTACAAAGCCTGATCAGGATATTAGGAAAAAAAAAATGAATAACCAGAAAATCAGAAAATCATTTTTCTTTCAATTATGAGTTTTTGTTTTCGTATGTATGTGTGTAGATGTACGCGCACATATACCCTTTATACATATATATATATGTATGTATTTATGTCTATATGTATGTATTTTAAACTTTGTCCTGGGCAAAACGTGGGACTGAAGTCGTTGCTCCAGCCCTGCCAGGGGCTCTCCTGCAGCCCCGTCCAGCCGTGCCCGCAGCCGGCGTTATCCGCGTCCCTTCCCGCGGCTCGTCCTGCGCCCGCTCCGGCCGCCCCGAGCCGCGATAAGCCCTCAGCCTGCCCCGCTCGCCCGGCCGATAAGGCGAGCTGCGAAGACGCCGTGTCTTTGCCAGCTTTTGTCGCCCCACACCTTTCCTGTTCCCAGCTTTCGGTGGGCACCTGTCAGCGCCGTCTCGACTTTCACAGCTCCTGGCTCTCCCGCCGCCCCGCTCGGGGGTTTATCGGAGGAAACACTCGCGCTCGCAGGGATGGCCCCCGCACCGCGGCAGATTAATCCGAGTTGAGTGCACTTCCTTCGGCCAGAGGACACCAATTACCACGACGGCACCGGCAGCACAATGCGAGCGGACATCTGACAGCCCGGGTCCCGCCAGCTCCGCATTGTCCTCCCATCAGGCGCTGTCAGTTCCCAGCCTTAATTACATCCTGTTTACAAACACTCGGCCGGACTTCAGATGGAGCCTTAACAAAGGTTGACAAAGGTCAGGGCCACGTCACGAGGATGTTATCTGTGTGCTCTGGCTGATAAACGAGGAGGAGGAGGAGGTGCGGGGCTGATTTTGGAGATAGCGCAGGGAAACCACTCTGAGCTCCTGCGCCTCTGCCCAAGGGGAGCTCGACAGTGCTGAGGGCGGCACTCGTACCTGGGATCACACAGGACTCGTGTGAGAGGACAGAAAACAGCTATCATCAACCTGAAATGGCAGCAGCTGAAGCTGACCAATAAAATGACTGGAATAATAATTTTTAAAAACCTTCTAAATCTATTTGCATTCCAAACTCCGTGTTGTAAGAGCAGAAACAGCAAACAAGCCCCGTCTTTTTGCCCACACTCAAACATCACAAAGACTCTCCATCCTGCTTCCTGGAGCACATGGCAGGGATGGGGACATCCTTCACATCCCCTCCAGCCACAGGGAAACCAAGGACTGAGTGGGGTCAAGCCAAGTTTGCCCCAAATCCGTATGTCCCACTGCTCTACCCTCTCATATTTTCCCTGCACTATGGAAATGGACTTCTTTGGTGTCTGGAGAGAATTTTTTTTTTTTTTTTTTGTGGGTAGCTTTCCAGCTTTCTGGAGACCCCATTAAATTAATCTAGCTAAGATCCTACCTTATATTTCCATGGTTTGCATAAACACTTTTTTCACAGCAACTTCTCAATATTCAGTGTGGATAAAACCCCAGAAGGTGAAACACTGGGAGAGTTTGACATCCACAGCTGGGTTTATGCATATGGGAATAAGAAAACCAGGCACCTCTGGAAACCAAGGCTGCCCATTTGATACCATGTCCCTCCTCTAGTATTTTTTTTTCCTTGTCTGGAGAAAGATGAGCACAGACATGAATTTAATCTCATCTACAACTCAAGGTGGAGAAGTGTATGCAAGAGTCCAGCAGCTGGATCAATATAAATACTTGATATGGCAAAGCTGATAACATAAGCAGCACTTGTCATCCTGACCCACCCTCTATCTGTTTTCAGCTATTCTCACATCAATTCATGTACCCCAAACTGCACAGGATCACACAGTAGCCATTAAAATTAAAACCACAGTCTGATATCATATCACCCCACCTCCAAAAGAAACACTGGATTAACCATATGGTATTAAGTCAGTAAATTATTCACCTTCATATTTCTATGCTGTTATGCCTATGAACTCTGTAAAACAACAGGCAAAAGTCACTGTGTTGGTGCCTGAGTTAAGGCACCTCAATGAGCATCAGGGAACCAGCTCAGCATCTTCATGCTGAACAGGAAAACCTCTCTGATACCGTGTCAGTGCCCCTGTCTGCCCCAGGGAGGAGAGGGTGCTTTCACTACTTGAAAGGAAAAAAAATCCCTCTACTTAAAAAAAAAATCAAAATCATATTCTGCAAATCTAAACACAAGGAGTTGAAGTGATGACTTGGTGGATAGGCTTAAAATGTTTGACAATCTAAGTGTAGTAAAGTTGAAGGTTTAAATAAAGTCTGCAAACTCTGCACTGATTACATATGCTCAGAAATATTCCTAGCTGGTCCTGAGTGCTTCTACTTTGCATGGACTGATTT
This sequence comes from Rhipidura dahli, assembly GCA_013399225.1. Classification (NCBI taxonomy): domain Eukaryota; kingdom Metazoa; phylum Chordata; class Aves; order Passeriformes; family Rhipiduridae; genus Rhipidura; species Rhipidura dahli. The sequence continues at coordinate 99,286 of VXAC01008246.1, read as the reverse complement.
TTTCCTGCAGAGCAGCAGAGCATTGCCACTTTTTGGGTGCAGAATTAAACCTCAGTCACCCCACACAGGGACAGAGCTTATGTCCTCAGTCGAAAACCAGCAGATAATAGAATTAAAAGTGGCACTGTATGGGATTAATTTTTTCACCTATTTACTAAATGGACAAATTAGAAAGGAAAAAGAGCTCAAAAGTTTGAGCTGGCATTTCTGAGCCATTTCTGAATGGGTGACTCCAGCCCTTTTCTTGCCCCTATCTGGGCGCCAGGAGAAGCGCTGGCAGCCAGCAGTGCAGAACAGGACAGGAGTCTCTTGACTTGACGCTCGGCAGTTTTTAGACTAAGCACTTGCTCAAGCCTATCCGTAGGTACTTAGGAGGGCAACCACCACTGCTCATTTCTGACAACACAGAGCTTTTTATCAAAAAACAGGGGGAAGGAATGAAAGCCTGGGCTGACCTTCGGAGCACAGTGTTCCCCTGCGGGCACCCACTCGGCTTTCCCCAGAAAATTAAGCTTCATTGCTGCAGGAGAGCCTTGCTAATGCAATCAAAGACGATTTTGCAGTTAATAAAATGACAGGCTCTTCCTTTCCTAGCTTCGTGACAGTCAGGCTCAGTAAGCCTCCTGTTCCAGACAGCATGGCAGTCAGCTGCTGTTACTGCAGAGCTGTGTTTAACATCTTCCTAATTAGCCCAATTCCTCACATCTCAGCCAAGTTTTCTAGTGAGAAACAGCCTCGGGAGTTGTACAGCTCTGCATCTGGGAAAGCCAGTCATTATTGCACGTACCTAATTCAGCATGTCCTGTTTTCTCCAAGCCTGGCCAGGATGGTACAAGAATTGTATTTGGGCTAGAACCACATCATACTCAAAATCACCTGCAAACCTGCTGGCAGCTACAGAGCCAAAACAGCGACCCTGGAGTTCCCATGGATAAATGCTCCAAGTTCACCATCAGCTCCGGCCGGAAGGACAACTCCACTCCTCTAATCCACTCTTCTAACTAGAGCCTCTTCGTCTCCATGCACCAGACATGACTCAGAAAACAAATAAAACTGATTACATAGTTTGTATTTATTTGCTCAAACTCCTGAGTTTTGGACATACACAAACCTCTTGCTGCTGAGCTGGTATAAATACAGTACATCACTGGTTCCGCTTGGATTTATCCCAACTTAAACCAGAAAGAGATCTGTTCCTCTTTTTTATTATTATTATATCATAATGCCCTCTCTTTTTCTGTTTTCTGTTCTCCTTTTTGTTTTTCTTTAAAGTCAGCCTAACATTTTATAGACATCTCTCTCGCAGCTTCGGAAGGGTGCTCCATCTTAAACTCAACAGCAGCACTGACAGACGGGGTTGATATTTTCTTTTCTTTCACAAGTAATAAAAAAAGAACATTTCACTACACATGAAACCGGAGTACTGCCTTAAAAGAACATTGTTTGTGTGGCTATAAAAAGTTACCCTTTTGCCAGACCCATAATCAAAGCATTTGTATTTATGTGTTTCCTTTTTTAATAAGTAAATCCAATATTTTTAAAGTTCATCAGTTTTAGATTATTATTGTTGCAAATCCTATGAATGGGGCAGCTGTGTCTGCTGAGCGCACTCGACAGCAGTGCAAGGTAGCTCCGAGGTTTGTGTTATCATTTGTGATTCCACAGGGAACACTGATGGGACTGCCAAGGGTGAAACCTGGAACTGGATACTGCATTCCTGACCAAGGGCTTTCCTGCAGCCTGGCATTTCAGTCATGCCAGGGCATCTCCCTCAGGTGTGGCAGTTTTGATAACTGACTGAGGTATCTGTATAAAAAAGAGGACAAACCCAATGAATATCCATCATTGGGGGTCTCTCCTCTTTCTGCAATTGCCCCATCTCATGCTGAGGAAAATACCAATCCCAAGGGTGGAGGAGCACATTTGCTTTTCAGCATCATTAAAATCCTACAAATAAAAAAAATAAAATAACAATAAAAATAATTTAGAAAACTAAAAAGGAAGCTCTGGTTGTTCTCAAGTATTGGAGTTTTTGGAGAAAAAAAGTGGGAAAAACAAGGAGCAATTCTTTTTCCCTCTCCAGTGGGGTTGCCCTGCTGAAGAACCTTTCAGCCCTTTTCCATGCATATCTTGGCTGTGTCCAAGCCCAGATACCTGCCTCTATTTAGGCAGCAATATTCCTTTTCTCCAGTACCAGCTGTGAGAGCACAGGGCTGCTCCAAGGGGGAGGAAGCTGGGTCCTGGCTCCCAGCACCATCCCCATCCAGTGGGAGGTGAGGCTCCAAACCCAGCTTTGAAATACTGAAGTGGCAGGAGGCTCAGAGGAGCACTATGTTGCAAAGGACATGATAACACAGCACCATTCAAGCCCAAGACTATCACTGGAGGATGACATGGGAGATAAGGAAGTGCAGCATTACAGGGCTGCGTTAGCATAGGAGGAAATCGATTCAGGCAGACAAGCTAAATTTATTTACTTTATTGATTTTAAATTTTACATGAACTGCAATATAAGTAAATCTTTCATGGTAATTCTAAATCTTGAAACCTATTGTAAATAACTAAAAGAAAAAAAAAAGTCCAGTGTTGGGAATAACCATTTCTTTGTACTGAAAGCGCATTATTCTTAAAGCCCAGGACAAAATATTTTGTAATGAATACCTTAAATCTACCTTGGCAGTCAGTGTTGATATTTTTACTAAAATAAGAGCTTGCTTTTGGTGTACCTAGTGATTCAATAACGCACAGATTATTTTAATTTTTTTTTTTTTTGAGGGGGTGGAAGTGAAGAAGAAAAATTGTTCCTGTACTATTAAGTGAATTCAGCAACAAGTTTTTGACCCTGTTGTTCATTGAGAAAGCAGCTGACTTTTGAGCAGCACAGGTAGAGCTTTCTGCACAAAGAGTTGGGTGGAAATGTTAGAAAGACACGTGATGCAGGGCCAGGGCAGTGAATCCCAACACGTGGCCTGATGCACCCAGCACTACGGCCCCGACCTGAAGAGAGAAAAGGCAAGGACAAAAAACATGGGAACAAAATCTCCTCTCCCTATGGAAGAGCTCCCAGCTCAGACACCAGGATGGACAGAGGCTGGAGGGAAAGGTTCATTTTGAGTTTTCTCCCACCCAAAACAGCAGCTCACACCTGCACCCAGCTCCACCAGGGAAAGAAATCACAGAATGCCTTGGGTTGGAAGGGACCTTAAAGATCATTTAGTTCCAGCCCCCTGTCGTGGTCAGGGGTGCCACTCAATAGACCAAATTGCTCAGGGCCCCTTTCAATCTTGCCTTGGACACTTCCAGAAATTCACAAGTCTTTCACATATGTGAAAAAATTTTGCCATCTCATCCAATGTCCAGCCTAATTGATGAAGAAGGAAAAAGTCTGAAACTCTTGACCTGGGAGGCAGCACAGATCCTGGAAGGAATAGGGAATGCCAAGGATTGACAGGTCTGTGTGGGCACACCCTCCACCAAAACCCTCCCAGGCAGAGGGGGCAGACCAATGCCATGTCCAGGGGAGCTGGGAAAAGCAAAATAACCCTCCTCACACCAGCACTGCCACACTTCAGACACATTTATTAAATTACACCCCAAAAGTCTCTTTCTAGCTTTCCCAGCCAGCTGAACTGGGAGAGGCAAGCCCATGGCAGCACTTTTTGCCAGAGGTGTCCAGATTGTGCAGCCACATCCAATCTGCCAGAAACTTGAGACAGACAAGGCTCCCTCACCCCAAAGAATTGTAAAGCATCCTATGTATGACACACTACTGGAAACAGCATAGATGTACATCCATGACACACTATCCCAAACAGACAAGGATACCTATGAACAGAGACTACCCCTTTATCTTTTAGCAACAGGAAAAAAATACAGTGATGTTGACAAAAGCAGTCATCCAGGGATGCTTTTTTTCCCCCCTGGGGCTTTTTTCCCCCTCGTTGTTGTTGTTTCCTAAACTAATCCATATTACCTGTGCCTTTTGATTTCATTATGTTAGATGCTATTAATCTGGATATATGATTTCAACAGTGAAGAGATGGAATTTGTCATCAACAAAAGGAAAACATTATTTTTAAAGGAGTGAAAGATTAATGTTCCACCACGGACTACTTAAACCCTCTACAGCAACGGCAGTATAATATTAATCCAACTTTGATGGGTTTTGCATAAGGCTCATAATTAAACATTTTCTTTTCAATACTTTATAGAATCCCCATCTGTTTTTAATGGCATCATTTTGATATTTTTCTTAATAATTCTGGCAGCCTGCTCTTGAAGCTTCAAGCTTTATTTTTCGTTCCTAATGTCTTCTTCCACAGTGGCTGCATTGTGCCAAGGCTGAATGCAGGTTTGGAAGCCCACGGCAGTGCCGTGTGCGCCGTCCCTCCCGCATTCCCCAGCGCCACAAGGCACAGCAGAGCTCTTTGAGCTCTTACAGCAGGCGTGGGATACCTGGGAACATAATGGAGATATTTCCACCTTCCAGCCCTCTGCTGGGCAGTAAAAGTCTCCTTCTGCCACCCCTCATCTCTCTGCACTGAGGTATCCCCTCCCAGCAGCACCAGCTCTGGCTCCACACACCGTTGTGCCAGTAAATAAATAAATTAATCAACAGCCAGGCTGCTCCAGGAAACCCAAACAATATTGGATAAATCACAGGGATGCAGCTTAGCCACAGCCCTTGGATTTCCTCTCCACACTGACACCCAGTGAAGGCAGGGAAAGGCACCCCCATCCCCTCTCACCTTTAAGCATTGAAACTGGGGGGGAAATATCAGCCCACAGGGCACAAAAGCCAGTGGGGTGTGAGGGGTTTAAAACATCCATCAAAATTACCTGATGGAAACCTGGAATGTGAACATGGCAATGGCTGCTGCAAGAAGCATCTATTTTCCATGAGAAATACTGGGATTTTATCAAAATAAACCAAATAGAGAATGCTCCTATCCAGCAGTATCTTAAAAGATATATCAAGAAGTAAAACCAAATTCCTTTTTAGGTATTTTTTAAACTAACTCTAAATGCTAATTCTAATTTTGAATTTCTGCCCAAAATGTGATGATTTTCCAACGGAACATAAAAAAATAATATTTTACTTTTTAGCAAAACTTCTGCTTGAGATTTTTTTATTTGCTCTTAGCAATTCTAGCTCTTAGACTCCACTACTTTTCCCTCCAATATTCTTCATTCTTTTATATTAAATGCATATTTGGTGACCTCCTGTGGTTCTCATGGATTAGAACGGAGGAGCAGGATGATTAATGGCTTCAGTTTAAATATTTTATACTCTCTGTGAAAACAGTACGAGCTGATGGATGTGCACATTGCTATTTTCACTTCAGTGTCAGGGTCTCCTTGATTACATTTTCCCCTTATTTTTTCCCCCACTACCCGAAGTTATTAACATCTTTTCCCATGGAAAAGGGGCTCGAGAGCTCCTTGCTCCCAGGTTTGGCTCAGGCAGGACTCCCACACGTGAACAGATACTGCCCTAATCAGGGCTTTCAACCTTGAGGAGCTTTTAAATGCTCTAAGTGTATTATAATGGTCTCCTGGTCTCAGGACAGACAGATGTGAACCACAAAACTGAAATGTTTCATCTTTTGGCGCCTTTCAGTATGTTCCATGCTGTGCTTCAAGTTTGCTGAAGGATCAGAATTACTTCAGTTCTAGGTAATATAAACAGAGTGATCAAAAACATTTAATTATTCAGGGTCAGCAAATCTGGAGAATCTAATAGCAACAGACAGAAATAACCCTTCCAACCACTCTCATTTTCACTACTATAACATAGAGAACTGTTTAATTACCAGAAAATATCACAGCAGAAAGACTCAGCATCTTCCCAAGAGTCTTTCCCAGTCCACTCAGATGTGTTTGGAACTAAAGCATAATTTAGTTTTCCGTGGATGCAGGCGTCCCCTCGCACCCACAGGCAGCTCCAACCCTCATCTCCTGCCCCTACTCAAATGCAGGTGCAGCCTTTCAGAGTGCACCATGGAAGGAGACTTTCACACATTATTTCTGTACCTGTCACCCTGAAATGTGATGATGAGGATGATCCAAATGGAAATGACAACAGAGCTGGTTCTCCCATTATTTCCCCTCTTTAACCCCACGTTATGTACAGGTGTCTGGACAGCACGCTTCACGGCGCAGGGGCACACATTTCCCCACACTGCTTTCCCTTCCTCCAGGGAAAACCAGGATGGTGCAGAGACATCTCCCAATACCCTGATCTTTCTCCAGTGGTGTTTTTGTGGCTACAGAGCTGCTACAAACACATGTTCTTACCCTGACCGAGTGCATGGCCTCAGCAACAAAAATGTGCGACCAGAGAATCCCAAATTTAATTAGGAAGGAATACAGGGGTTTGGGAAAATACAGTTTCAGCTGGGATTCACACACTGCAATGACCTGGATTACAGCATCTTGCTGATGACACCCAGTCCTCATGAAATCACATTAATTACGCTCATTATGTGTAATAAGAATAAAAGTCCCACCAGTTAACGCACTTACTGCTCCAAGGGATGGTTTTACTAAGCTGAAAGCAATTATGAGAGCATTCAGTGGAAAAGGGCAAATTAAATTGAAGTATAGGAATGATACTTTGGATCAGTTAACATTTTACAAGATGTTTACAAGGCTTTATTCTGTAGTTGAGAAAGTAAGTTGCCACAAAAGTAAAAAATAAAAAAAAAAAAACCAAACAAAGAGAAAAACCTATAAAACAGTGTCACTTCGAGGGGAAGTGGGAGCTGATATAAATATAACAGAAAAGAGGGAAGCTAAGAGCCATAAATGTTCATTTTGAGCTATAAATTACAGACATTTGCCAGAGGAAAATAATGACTCAAGAAAAACTCAAGTTCAGTAGGAACAAAAATGATCTGAATTATGGTACTATGGTTAATTGTCAAAAATAAGGTACAAAAGCAAGAAGTGTTCAAACAGATTGTGCTGCAAAATATTTGGGGAAAAATGTCATAGCACACACACACTCACCAGTGACATAATCTCAGAATAACACAGAAGGGAATTGAATTCCAGCTATGAAAGCCAGACTATGGTTTTTTTATATTAACTTATCCAGAAAATTGGCATGCAAGAGTTTTACAGCAGCTGAAGGAGACATCTCCTGACCTGTGACTGTGGATTTTTAAGAAGTGACAGTTTCAGAGGACTGAAGGAACCCCAGCCTTGTTTTGGAATCTGAGCTGAGACAAAGGCAGCAGCCAGGTAGAGTCAAATTGGATCACTACCAGAGCAGGCAAATTGTATTGATGTCATTTCCTTAAAAAGGTTTTCTTCCATAGAAATTAATGCATTTGGAGTTAATGCTAATTAAACTGTATTCACAGATAAAAGGTCCCTATCAAAGTAAATAGTTTTTTAAAATTTTAATTTATTTGGCAAAGGTAGTGCTGCTCACATAATATTTTTAAACAATTCAAAATATTTGGCTGAATAATATTATTAATTTATAATACAGTATAAATCCTTGGATGATATTTTAGAGACTGAAATATGGCAAAGATTACTACAGCCATCCTTAGTAAAGGATTATATTTTCTCTGATAATGGAATCGAATAAAATGACACTAACACCCAACTGAAAGACCAATTTAAATCTGCAACTGCAGAAAGAAATAGTTATCAAGCAACTATAATTTCCTAAGACTCCTACAAGAATGACTTTCTGGCACTACCACGATCACAGTTTTTAATGGATGACAAGGAAGAGACACCTGAGAAACATCCAGAAGATACAAAAATTAAGGAGCTGTGAGCAGGGAAAGCACCAAGGCAGCAGAGGGATCAGACTCCCCTAAAAATGGGCAGCAGCAGCAGCAGACCTGCCTGGGACACAGCAGGGATGCCACTGTGTGCTACCAAAGAAAAGATTCCTGGAAAACTGCCATGAGGTCTGGCACCTCCACTTTGAGAGGAGTGTGAAATGTTAGAGAGGATTCAAAAGAGAGCAGCAATAAAAATCCAAAAGCTTTTGTACTGAAAAGCGAGGGGAAGAGCCTCGTTAGCTTGTTGGGAGAGAAAGGGGAAAGAAGATCCCAGTGGCCTGGCCATCTCTGGAGCTGAAGTAAATGGGTGCACAATGAGAGCAGTGGCTGGGAGCTGAAGGCACTGCAATGAGGAATGCAACAAAAAATAATTGTTAGGAAAGTTCCCCCAATGCTGAGCTCACTCAGCATTCGCTGTGCCCCTGAGAGGTGCTCTAGCTCAAGCAGGTGTTAATGCAAGGAAACACTGCCTGCATGACACAGAATTCCAGGCTGGAAGAGCACTGGTCCCTTCCAATGCCAGCATGGATGTGACCTCAGGATTGCTATCTAGGGTCTTACTAAAAGAAACCGGAGGAAGAAGACAGCAGTGCAGTATTAGTAAGTGATTATATAAATCTGTCTGATAATGGAACCAGCTTTCTTTGTCTGATTAAGATCTGGAACTCTGGCTGTGATTTATCATTTTTATACTATTCTCTTCCCCCAGGCTCCAGGTCACAGTGGTGGCATTGCCAAAATTTATAACTCAGGCTACTCAGAGGAGATGTAGAGCCTCCCTGACATTTTCTTATTTGGAGCACCTGGCTCTCCTTGTTTTTGCTCTCCTGACTGCAGTCGTGAGGATGGCTTGCCATTCTCCCATATGAAGGTTTTGTAAATAAGCTGAATAAGAAAAAAATTAGAATTGTCAATGTTTTTATTTTCCTATTCATCTGTGACACGATGTGGGCAGGAATTGGCAGCTTTTGTGTGAAACACTCTGCTCTGATTACCAGATTCCTGACCAAAGATAAAACTCCTTCTGTCCAGCTTATATGTGTTCATCCTCTCCAGAAACACTTACAGCCAGGCAAGGAATTAATACTTCCAGCCACAGCCTCATAATTCCCTGTGAATCACTTAAACTGCATTTCATTTATCAGTTTTATGGTGAAGGAGTTAAATTTTACCAGGAATCCCAGGCAGGGAAACCTGTTCTGGGCGTCCCTCTCCTCCCACAAGCAAGACAGTGCTGCTGATTCCACCAGCCAAACTCAGGAAGGAAGGAATAGAGCTGAATTTTGGGTTTATTTTGGGTTAGGGTGTTTTGTTGCTGTTACAAATGCATGCTGGATTTCAATTATTTGCCTTCTTATTTGGGAATGATTTTGGGTCTCTCCTTCCATCTTATCTCTCTCATCACAAGGCCTGGAAACTTCTTTCTTCTCTTTTTTTCTTTTTTTTCTTTAAACAGAAGACATCATTGTCACTTACTCACAGTAGTGAAGGAAATGAGGCTTTAAGAAAACCACCAAATGTGGTCAGACTCCTGGTCAAGGCGGTGGTGGAGAAGCTGCTCACTCCCCAAGGCATTGGTGTTTTCAGATTTGCCCTAGCATGGTGCATCACTGAGCATTACTCATCACCTTCCAGCAAGACAGCCCTTGTTGTGAGGGAATTCATAACATGAACCAAGAGAAGGAAAGAGAAGAGGAGCCTTGTCTTCTGCTACACAAGGAGTGGAGATGAAGAAACATCCAGGGCAGCTCTCAAGAAGAGACACTGTAATCCCATTGTCACCCAAAATCTATTTGCCTAATTCCAGGCTAAAAGACGGGAAATAATCTGGCACTGTTTTCTCTAAATCATCAATCCCTGCCTACACCAAAACCAGTCCATCCTCAGAGAAAAAAAAAATTTTCCCTCTCCCATCTTACCCAAGGGCAGTCGATCCTTCTTCACTTGGGGGATCAAGCTCTGCACTGGCCAGGAGCAACTCTTATACTAATGAAAAAATTAGATTTTTTCAGGGTATAATTATAGTTACCCAGTGAAATTATTTGTACCCTTAGCTGTAAATGTTTTTGGAAGAGGTTTTGGTCTAGTACATTTAGTCTGGTTGTAAATCCATTTTATAATTCAGGTGTCAGCAGCTGACAGCCATCGCTGGGAGTTGTTGAAAAAAAATATTCTCTTAGATATTTCTCCTGTCTTCATTCTATCACTTTAACAACTTGTTCCTCTGCACCAGGTACACAGGGAAAAGCCAATTTCAGACTTCAGGGAGGATTAGACTCAGTTCTAAGGCCTCAGCTTCTCAAAGCACTTAAGCACCTGCTTAACTTTAAGCACATGCCTAAGTCCATCCATCTTTTTTTTTTCCTTCGAGAAAAGTCCTGAAAGTACACAATTAACCATGAACAGGTGCTTAAGTCCTATTAAAGTCAACAGTGCTTTCAAATGTCAATGGAATTTAAAAACACGCTTAAGTGTATCATTGAATAGGAGTCCTAATGCGGGAAGAAAGAGCAGGTTTTGTCATCATCTTGGCAAAAGCCTTAAGAACACACTTGCAATTCAGAGGATTTTCTTTGTCTGTGGCACTCTGCCTACTCCGTTACTAAAGAATTTGTAAAGAATGTTCCTGCATTACTCAACCCCTCTCACATTTATTGACCATATTTCCCATATTAATAATCCTCAGTGTAATTATACTCCCCCACTCCCACCCCCTGCCACTCCAAAAATCTCAAGCATTTGTTTAGTATCACAATGTCCCAGGCTGGAAGGAGGGGACAGGGAAGAACAGGGATTAAAAGGAGGCAAACAAGGTATGTTCAGGTGTTAGGTTTGCACCCAAAGACAAGTCTCAGGGAGATTTCGGAAGTGTCTGCCCCTAAGCCACAGAGCTGTCCTTTTCCCTTGTTACAGCACATGCTGAACTTAGAGAAGTCAGTAAACTTTGATTACTTGTTGTTTTCATTTGCATCCTTAGCACCACCTCTTAGCTCAGATTAGCACACCCTCTTCAGGAGCTGTCAAACCACTCCTAAACCTGCACATATGGTCCAAGACATTGCTCCCAGGGTGCTGCACCAGATGAGGCTGTGCTCCATCCAGCACCATGCCCTGTTTTAAATCAGCTGCTCTGTCTTCCAGTCAAGCAGAGTTTTACTGTTAGAAACTGTGCTGCTTCTTTTTAACACGCTTTCACTTTGGCTCCAGCTCCACAATTAACCAGAGAAACCCTCACTGATGCTGCAGGACTTTGTGCTCATCCCACAGTAGCCTAATATGAACACCACACTCTACAGGAAACATTCCCTAAAGACATTTCCTTGGAGAAGACACTGATCTTCTTTCCTGTCACGTGTGTTGTCCCCTAAGAAGCTACTGTGTGGGTAAGAAGAAGGCCAATCTTCAGCTCTCTTCAGTACTTACATATGGAGATATGTAAAATACTTGAGAAAACAGTGCTTTTTCTATTACTGCCAGTAACATGCCATATAAAAAGATATTAAAACAAATTCTGACCAACTGGTGGTAGATACAGTAACAGACTATAATGTACCCATTGTAAAGAATTCCCAGTGGAGACTGTGGAAATCTTACAATGATTGAGTTGCGCTGGGCTGGAGATGCATTGAAAAACTTCCAAATGGTAAAATATTAGAAATACTATTTTGAAATATTTACCAGTTAAACACTAAAGTACTGTTACTGGCTGACCTTTTCACAGCAGTTGTTTCTGTTGTACTTTTGTAAAAGCAGCCAAAAGTTTAAGGAAAAAAAAAAAAGGAGGGGGGAAAAAAAGCTTATTTTCAGTCTAGCTACCACCCCTGACCTGTGCAATAACATCATAATGGAAGAATAATCATTGTAAACAATGCCCATGGGAGCTTGCTGGCTACAGCAAGGGACGACAGCAGCCAACTTCACTGCTTTTCTTTACTACATCATTGCATTTTTGTCTGCGTATGGATAAGAAGAAGGTTCCACTCAATGCCAGTTGATGGAAAGTGCTAATTGTTGACACATTAGCTAATTGTTATGATTGCTTCTTAACAGTTTGTGTCTAGGAGTCCAGATTTCATCCACCAAAGTGTGAAGATTCTTTATAGCAACAAGTGCTGTGAAAACATTCACACAATGAGGTCCTAATCTTGTGGATCTCTCAAGCAAGTGACAGCCTGGCAAATGCGCTGTCAAAGTGCAGACACTCAGGAAAAAAAAAATAGGAAGAAAAACTAACTCCCCTCGTCCACCCCATATTTCAGACTCATGTCATCTGTTGTTATCATTAATGATCTGTTTTTACAAATAGAGTACCACTATGGAAAACTGAGAGCAGGCCAATCAAAATAAACCCAGCAAAACCCATAATTGTCTACTGACAATCTGGGCTGCTCGGGATGTAAGATAATGTGGGTGTATTTAATGCAGAAACGCATTATGTGCCATGCTCTGAGACTGCCCTGTTAACTCCAGACCTTGATACAACACAGGAAGGCTGGGAGCAACCTTCTAATGGCAGCTGTGTTCTTCTGAACCCTGCCTAAGCTCAGGTGCTCAAAAAATACATAGTGAGAAATTCTGGCACCGTGAAAGTCCATGACAAAACTCCTGTGATTTAAATGGAAACAAGATTTTCACCAATTATATTGTTTGGGGAAGAAAAAGTGTTTCACAAAACAGAGAAACAAATGTCCAGTTCTTGTTCAAATATGTAGTTCTGAGCAAACATGGCTTTCCTGGCTCAAGCAGGGTTTTCTCTCATTCATACACCAGAGAAGGCAAGAGACTGTACTCCTCCTGTTTATACCAGGGTCTCACCCCATGGTTTTATTTGGAGATCTAGACCCTGCTGCACCAATGGCTGCAGGTAAATAGTGAAAATGCAGCCTTTGTCCATGTCTGGAGAACTCATGGTTCTTTGCACAGTTTCTGCTCTGCATTTGCTGCTGGTTTCCAGCATGATTTGTTCAGACCCCAGCACGCTCCCTGTGCTCACCCTCTGGCCTCATCCATTGGTCTTTCTTATCCAGAAGCTCCTACCAAGCTTACTTAAATTACGTGCAACAGGAGCAGAAAAATCCCTTCCACCTCACACTTCATCAAAACAACTTTTGTAGACACGAGAGGAATTCTTGATGCAAAAGTTTTTTTGAACAGGCAAAGAAATAAATCAAGCGGTGGGCCCAGGTGCACTCAAACTGCAGATGGAGCAGGAGTACAAACTGAAACCTGAAGATGACACCTCATCTAGCTGAAAGGCTCTTCAGATGGCACCTTAATATCACATCAGACTGTACAGAGCAAGTGAACAAAATTCACTCAGCAGGTGTCCAAAGAGCTTGAAGAAGGAAAAAAAAAAGGAGTTTTGGCTCATCGGAGTTTTGTCTCATCTTTACAGACTTTCACTATATTCCAGCATTAAATACACAACATCCCTGAAAAAGAGAGCAAGAAATTCTCTTCTGTCTCCCTGAGCCTCTTGAACTTTTGGGCCTGGCAAGGAGAGAGCACGCAGGGCCACTCGTCTGCTTCCTCCATCCCTGGGGCACGGCAGCAGGAAGCAAGCTGGGAGCAGATTACGCCTTGGCCCGACTTTTCCCACTGGTTGGCGAGAGCCGCTGAGTGAGACTGGGGGCAGATGCTTATTGCTGATAAAAGCCTTCAGCAAATTCCCATCCTCTCCTTGCAAGGAGGGAGGAGGAAGTTGCAGGGCGATTGTAACTCCCAGCCGCCCTGGGAGATAGCAGCGAGCCGGGAGGAGAGCTGGGAATGCTCCGGTTGGGATCTCTGCTGCTGCTGCTGCTGCTTATCAGGTTGCAAAATCCGACCCTATATTTAAATGGCATTCTTTTCTTGCATCAAACTGCCCAGCCATTCCACACTAAAGCTGGGTGAGCCTGCTCGGCAAAAGCTGTAAACACTGAATATGGCAATGCTGCAATTCATTTTCTAAAATAAGGTGACCCATTTACCTCTGATAATGAGAGAAGCAAGAAGTTTTTAAAGAATTAAATTGTGGAATGGAATAAAAAACTTTTAGATTATGAAAATTAACTTGATCCAAATAATTTTCCCAGTTCTAATAAAAACATAGATGAAGCTTTCATAAAAAACCATAGTTTAACATAAGAATCTGTGAGTTCTTATTACTTTTCATAATCTTTGTCTTTCAGGCAAGCTGGAAGACTTTGGACTCCCATAGTGCCTTTCCTAATGATGGCTCTCATTTTTAAACACATATGGGGGGAAAAATTAAATTTAAAGATATCAAAACCAAGAAGTAGTGTTGGCTACAGAAAAAGACAACTGGGAAATGACATATTCTAAATGGGAAGGGGTTTCTGTGTGTTGCTGTGCAGAAAGACCCACGAGCCACATCCACACTTGTGCATACCCTGCAGAGGTAGAGAAACCATCCTGATGTTCACATCCAGAAACAAGACTTCTGCTTCAATGCAAGGAAGCCATGCACCTTTTTCGCAAAATGACTTTTTGCCAACAAAAAAAAAAAAAGTTAACAGTTTAAAAAGAAGATAAATGAAGCCATCAAGGTTCTAACTGTTTGTAGTTGCTCTTCCACCCTCAGCACACTGAGCAGTGAAGCACCTCCCCATGGACTGCAGCGCTCCATCCCGGCCGTGCTGCCATCCCACGCCCAGACGTGGCAGGGCAGTCCAAGGACAACCTGTCAATCTGCAGTTTGGATTTCCTGACTTTTGTTAGCTTAGTCATAGCTTTAACATGACTAAAATATAGACTTTTCTATGTTCATCTGGACCATCCTGTGGGTGCCAGCCACAGCTCTGGTTCAGATGCTAAGGAAAACACCACAGTGAGACCTCTCCTCCACGGGACGATTGACTCACGCAACGGCCACGGCACTCTCCGGGTCAGCAACAGCAAACAAGGTGAATGAGGTAAGGGAGGTCATTCTTCATAGCAATGGTCTCAGGATAATGGGAGAATCCAAAAATAAGACATTTGTTGACTGGATGCCCTTGAGCTGGCAACCAAGCTGGAGTGGTAACAGAGCCAGCCATGGACACTGGGCTGGGATTTGCTGCTGCCAAGCAATCCCAGTATCCAGCCAGAGTTAGCAGGAGAGAGACTGTGTGATTTAATAGATTAATAAATAGGCCAGGAGCCAGTCACTCCCAAGTTTTAATCCTGGCTATGACATCAGCTGGAGCTGGAACCCGTGGTGTGAAATTTGCACTTTAAGCAGGGATGGATGTAAGGATGCATTAACTGGAAGGTGAAGCTGCCGCTGCCCTACACCAGCTCCCATTCCCTGCCATGAGCACCACCACCAACCACAGCACACACAACACAGCCCTCAAGCTCTTTGCCCAGCACTGGACCTCAGGAGCAAGTCTGAATTTCAGGCTTATTCTTCAACCAACCAGTGCATCTGTGTCCTGATGGGGAAAGCTTGGCTCCAAGAATTTTAAGTGGCTTAAGCTCTGTTGATCTTAAGGGAATTATTCCAGTCTTACAGCCTGGCAAGCCTGGTTTGCTATCCTCGCTTCTTTTAAATCCTGCTTTTAAAACTCTTACTGGTGACATTTACAGGGGAGCCCTTCCTACAGCCCTGGCCCATGGGACTGGCAGTCCTGGGTGAAGCTCTTTAGTTGTACAGATCTGGATGTGGCTGTAAGGTGCCAGCTGACAGCATTGTTACTCTATAAAAGTCTATATTGGCAGCTTGCTGGAGGTTGATGATGTCTGCAAGTTGTATTTCTGACAGAACAAAATTTTCTGGACTCATGTCTCTGAAATAAAGGACTGCAGAGTCTTTTGTTTTCAATTTCCTAGGGGGGAAAAAAGGTTCTAAAAATGTTTAAGAGAGAAAAATCTCAGTTAAAAATCATTAAAAATTAAAGTCTGTTGATTTGTATCACGATAATCCCAGTTTTCATTTACTGATTTGGTAGGGACAGAAGTTCTGGCAAAGGTGTGACTTTGAAGGTGACAGTGTCCATTTAACTCAAGTTCAGTACCTCCTCTCTTGCTGTACCTGCCTGGCTTCTGTGTGTTCAGCAATCAGAGTGAGAGCCAATTGATTTTAGTTCATAATGATCCCACAACCTTGGAGGTGCATTGAAAGGGAAAAAACTCCAGCACCCTCTGCTGTCTGCACACATCCTACTCCAGGATCCACCACCAGCGAGTCTGGACGTTTACAACACCCTCAACAGCTTCACACAGGCTGCAGAAACTGAGCCCTGGAAGAGAGTCCTACAGGACTCAGTTTAAATGCCCAGTCTGAGGTGAAATGCCATCCTACAAGTTGTCTGTCAAGTACAAAGGAAATCTGAGCCATCTGCTCAGAGGTGGGCACGGTCACACACACCTACAGCAGATAAATCCCACCTTGACAGTCTGTGAACTGGGAGAAATGAGAAGCTTTGGCATGAGGACACATCACAGCAGATGTTTTGCCCATGTCAAATTTGGTAGAACAAAGTGAGGGGTTTTTTTGGGGTTGCAGGGAACCTTCTCTCTGTTCCCGGCTCCCTGGCAGCCAGAGAAAGGTATGAAAATCCAAGGAACAACAAGACCAGGAGAAGCTGGAAGGGCAGGGACTGCCATGCTGAAGAAGCACCTATTTGCTATTAAATCTGGGCTTAAAAAGGTTTTCTCCCACCTAGCTCATTCCAAATAGCCTGATTTCAGCAGCTATGTTTTTGTTGTAATAAAGCACCTATCTCCTGTCACCAGCACCTGGGAAGGAATAAGACCTGCCAAAAAATACATTCTAGGAAAGTTAAATTCAGCTTCTTTAATATCTCTAAAAGTTACAGGTATCTGGCTGACTCTAAAAGTCCACTACAAGAGAGATCCTCATAGAAAACTTGGGTGAATTAATGCCTTCACCCACAAGGCAGAAGGAGCAGATCACTTTCCAAAATCCATGTTTCTGTCAGGGAGAAGAACCAGTCTCTTTCACCTGCAGCAGTTTTCAGTTGTTGAAGAGATAGAACTCCTGCCTCAACCAGCCATTTTGCCTCTTGGAGATGGGAGTGAGTGCACTTCTCCATCATCTCTCATGGGTTTTTTCTTTAAAAATACACAGCTCCCCAAAGGAAACACAGAAATGCTCTTAAATGTCATCTGTCAAAAAATCAGAGCATCCATTGGCACTACAAAAGCACATGTGAAATCAAAGCTAAAGAAAACTTGCTCTTTTAAATGAACTGAACTAACATCTTTGTTTAGCCCATGCATGCCAGCAGCAATTTAACTCCAGAAAGCAGCAATTTCAAGCTGCTCAAGCTGCCATGATTCACCATTGTGAATGATTTTGCCTTTCATGGCAAACCGGGAAGTGGTGTGTATGGCTTATTTTCCTGCTCCGATAAGCTCCAGCTCATCATTTTGCATATTTGTCTTTGTTTCTTATTTGCCTCTGACATAAAAATAATCTGAAGAATCAAAGGAAAAGACCTGAACAGGAATGATGATCTCAAAACTTATTTAGTCGTCTGCATCTGTGTGGGAGCAGCCGCTCTCACTTCCTGCCAGTCACCTGTCTGCTTTATTTTTCCACGTCCAAGGACGTTCCTGCAAGACAGACCTTTATCTTTCTGACTATTAATCAAAAATAGCAGAACTGAAATGCCAAAATTGGAAAGCTCTGTTTTGGACCGACTCCCACCTCGCTCTTTGGTTCAAAACAGAAGTGTGAAGTAAAAGAGACATCACTTTTTCCAGCAAAGTGAACATTGGTTCATCTCAACACTCAGCACATCTGGGGTTTGACCCATCTCATTTTTTATGTGACCCAAACAGGCTGCCAGCAAGGCTGTCTGTGAGCACCCAGAACCTGGAGAAGAGCTTCATCTTCAGCTGACATTGAACACCACTCCACAGGGGTGATCCTTCTGCAAAGCTCCCGGGCCATTCCTCAAAAGTTTTATTTCCCACCACCCACATGTCCACAAAGGTCCCAGGTGGTGACAACCATGCACCACCAGGAACATGCTCCCAGTGCTCTCTGTCTTCTACACACATCAAGAGGTTCTCAGCTCTACCTGAAAGAAACACTGATTTTCCTGCACATACCTACACAGCTCCTGAGCTGCTTTCTGAAATGGTTTCCCTTTTGTACCGGCTGCAGAAGGATTTCCTGGAGTAAGCCACTAACCAGGGCTGTGTGAGACAGCTCAGCTGGCTTTTTCCAGGAGGTCCATTGGGATGGAGGCCTGGCCTTATTGCTACAGTTTATTACCAAAGTCAACAGCGAGGGTCAGTGAGCCCAAGGCTTTCACTGGTTGGGAAAGGGCCTGCAACACACTCTGGCCCAGTCCTGGGAGGTGCAGGGTGTCCTTTTTACACGTCTCAGTCTTCTGAGCTCCTCTGCAGGCCAGCCGTTCACTTAGGAAATATTAATCCCTTCTTTTGCACCTATTTTTGTTAGCATTTCCCACCCATGCCTGGCCAAAAGAGAGGTGTTTGCAAAGTGCAAACATCCCCTTGGGCACCCCACTGCTGAGATCAGCTGGACACTGCAAGGTGAGGATGAAGAACATGCTTGGGGACCTCACAGTCTCTCCAAATGGCTGCCGCAGGTGACAAATTTTGTACCCTCATTGTGCTGTGTCCCAGGACGAAGCGTCCTCCCTCTTAACCCGAGCCTGGCTGCTATGGCTTTCAAAGAGGAAAATTACTACAGCTCAGCCTTTTCCAACTGGAAATGATTATGCTTTTGTTGCTACCGAGGGTGCTCCTTGGCAGGCAGCCCAGGCACCACAGGTAATGGCCACAACAGGAGGTGCCGAGGAGACATTGGCATTTTGTGGCAGGGGAGAAAAGGGGGAGAACACACTATCTGAGAGCTCCACACAAACAGCTCAGGGTAAACCCATTTGTCAGAGTGGCAAGTGACCTTTTCCGTTCACCTGTGATTAAGGAACTAGATTTCTTCATTAAGGCAAATAAACCAAATTAAGACAGCTGGGTGCAGGGGATTCAAGCAGCTTTTGCCATCCCAATCCTTGAACCCATCTTATTAGAGCAGCCTGGGAAGTGGAAGGAGTAACTCGGGGCAGGTCAGGGCAAAGCAGTGCTAAATCTGTGTCTCTCGACCCGTTGTTAATCATCTATTCTCTTTCTATAAATGAATTTGGAATGTGGAGCAAATCATACTAAAAGATTTCTCCTCCTTGCTGAATACTTCAGGAGCTTTAAGGAATTCAGCTCAGGAGCAATGCTTCATTCAGGGCTGTTGATTAGTTCCACCGTGGAGTGCACTAGACAAGACAATAAGTAGACGACAGACACAGTGATTCATAGATTACTCTGCTGAGAGTTGCAGGTGTTTTGGGATCGAATGAAAGGAAAGGAGGTTGGGTCAGTTCTCAAACCCCCTTCCTGTTAAAGGATTAGCAGGGGTAACCCAAAGTTATTAAAATCACTCTCATAAATGTAGAAGATGGAGTTTTTCATCAAAGTTTCCTTCCCCCCCACCTCCCCCCCCCTCCAGCTCTTCTCCTCACAGAAACAGCAAATGGAGTTTAGAGTCGGCAGCAGCGCCAAACTGAAAGCAAAAAAGGAGCCAGATCCTCACCTGGTATAAAGAGGAAGAGTTTACAGAAAACTTTGTATAGGAGTCCAAATAATGGATTTAACCATAGGAGTCCAAATAATGGATTTAACCAAAGTCCTGAAACTTTTCTCTCTTCCCAACAACATCATAAAATGTGTGCAATTACTTAAGATACAGGTATAGGACTACACAACCCCTTTCCTTTATCAATATGAAGTAGAAAAACCACAGGGTAAAAGGATTGTAGGGGAGCTGGAGAAAAGGAGAGAAAATTATGCACCTTGCTGAAGCCAACCCCTGCCTTAGGCCGGGGAGAGCAGGAGCACAGGGGAGGTGCCAGCCTCAGCACAGGAACACAGGAATGGTGCCAAAGCCACATCCCCTCAGTGGCACACCTGCAGGGAGACAGGCAAAGGGGTTTTACTCTCCAGGAGTGCAAAAGGGAGGGAGCTAGGAGGGAAAAACTCTAATTTAACCATGTGCCCTGCTTAGCTAAAGCAAAGAGCTGCTTCTGCTGCAAGTGCTCAGCCACCCACATCCAGGGAGACCAACTGCCACCTTTTCTAAAGTCAAACCAAAATCCACTGTTTCTCCACTCTTGCACAGGAGCAACATTGCCACTACCCCCCAACACCAGTCTGCCAAGCCTTGCAGAACCCTGCACTGACGTACACAGGCCCTCGAGGAACCAGTCACCAACACACTTCTGAATCTGAGGCTTCAAATGGGAATGCAAATCCCACATTTCATGCATCATGGGGTGTTTTACGCTTTGGCAAGGAATGAAAGTCACCTAAGAAGCAATTGCCATAACTGGGTGACGAGCACAATGGAAAGACATTTACAGGGCTGAACATATTATTGATGTGTCTGGTTTGACAGAGTTTCAGGACAGCAAGACACACAGTTCACATGTCAAAAACATGTTTTCAACCAGAAGCACAGTACTCTACTCTGCTGTTCTACAAACAGCACCTAAAATAGCAATTAGGAAGTGTTATGAGTTAAAAAGTGATTTGTATTTGGTGTATATTAAGAGTAAGGCATTGTGTTCCTCTGGGATTTTGACTTGAGGAGATTCCAAGTATGTAAAACAAAAAAAAAAAAAACACTCAGTGATTTTTTGGCAAATCATAAAAGATACACTAAACAGAGAAGATGATAAGAAATGTCTGTGTCTTCCCCTTTTATAACCACATACAAAACAAATTCCTTTTTATCTTTGATGTTTGGGGGGATTATTAATTTTTAAAATCCACCTGCCAGTCTTAAGACATGCTGAATGGCAGCATTCATGTTGACTGACACAGTTCCTTAAGCACATTTTATCAAATATCTTGTACCTGCAAGTAAAGCTACCTTTCTCCTTGTTTTTCTTTCTTTCTTTCTGGCCTGTAACCATAAGAGCAGTTTTGGGCTGATAAGAGCAGGTCCCGGTGAACATCTCCGCAAGGGATGGCAGCAGCTGCCCACTGCTGTCCATGCTTCCTTTCCCACTCCCAGTTAACCCAGGGCAGAGCTCTGGCCATCAGGTGAACAATTCTCCACCTGCATTTCTTGCAGCCTGGCTGGCAAAATCTGCCAGGTGATGGAGGGCGAGCAAACCCCAGGAGATTCTGGAAGGAGACCAAAAGCTGAAAGAGATGCTCCATCTCCAGCCAAGGCCAAGCTTGGCTCAGAGCCCACAGCTGCTCCCCAGCCAGGGCCACTGGGCAGCTCGTCCATGCTGGATGGGAAGAACAACATCCATTTAGCAACTGGCCTCAGCTTTTTCACTCAGCCTGAAGGGAAAATTCACTCCTGCAAACAGCTGGGAAGAGCCAGGTGGGAAGGTCTGAGCTGCACCATCATGTCAAGGACATGCTCCAGGCTGGGAAAGGGCAGCGCTCCCCGTGCAGGCAGAGGCAGGGTGAGAACTTGTCCACATGTGTTTTACCACAAAGTCCAGCATAACAGCATTTCAGTGGAGGGTTAAATAAAGATGGAAAATAATCCATAAAGCGCACTTTGATGTCTTTTGGGACAGAAGGCTCTGTACTGTGCACAGCAGGGTGAGCTACTGTCGCTGAATAGAAAAGCTTCAAAATACTGAAATGTGCAAGATCCCTCAGTACCAAGTTTACTCCATGATGAGCCAGGATATAAATTATTTGCTAAACAGAGGATCTATACAGAGCCAGAACATGCCAGGCAGGAGGCTGACACCTGATTCTGGTGTAGAAAAAACAGCCCCTGGCAGCACCCCTTCGGACCCCAGTGTCCTCACCTGCCAGAGCCTGAAGCACACTTGTTTGCAGTTTTTCATGTCACTTTAAATTGAAATCTTTCATTGCCTGGCTGGGAAAGATAATAGAAAACAACATTTCAAGGTGATCTACCCTTCCAAACATAATCTTTAGCAAATTAATAATTAACCAACTATTTATTGGTCAGCTGACACTGCTCCAGATACGAAGTTTCAGGCAGTGCACCAGCGAGATCTCACACAGATGTATTTCTCCTAATTAAGCACAAATGAAAGGATAGTTCGGCTAACCCAATTGATTTGGAGAACCTTGGGACAGGAGCAGCAGGAATGTGATGCAGCAGCTCTGCATCCCAACCCACCCCTGAAGGCTTTTGTTCCTGCTTTCCACCATGCCCAGCTGATTTGTCGGGGAGCCACTTGTCACACCTTCAGAAAAAGGCGTGCAAAGGCTCTGCTCTGACTCAGGGACCACCTCCCTCTGGATTTGGCCCATGCTTGGGCACCTCCAAATGGCATCGGGCAGCCTTTCTCCCAGGTACTCCCCAGCCTGCCAACTGCTAAATTTGCAGCGCGCCTGCAGCCCCCTTGTGGAATGAGGCCGAAAAGAGGCATTGTTTTAATTTAAGAGCACAGAGTTATTTTTAGCTGCCGCAGGGCTGATCCCGCAGGTGCTGCAGGCTCCCGGGGCAAGAGCCACTCCTGGCACACCTCGGGATGCACTGGAGCCCGATGGAAGACTCGACCCCATATCATATTTGAACACCAGCAAAATGTTTGCATGCTTTCTCCACAATCCCTCATCATGGACTTCTGGTTGGGGTTTTTTGTTTTGGTTCAGCCCAAAATTGGGGATTTTCCTTCAAGCCTTGTTTCCAGCCCTCCAGTCCAACTCTCCACTAGCTGCAAGACCAGAGGCAGTTCCAAGCCTGTGCTGCTGCTGCAGGCTGTCCAAGCGCCTTTCTCACTTTCACTGTTTCCCTGATACAACAAATTGAAAGAGATACCAAGTCCCTTTTAATTTCACTTTCACTGAAAACATCTCGATGCTTCTGGAGATGTCACACCCTCAAAATCCCGAGTGGGATGCAGGAGGCAGACAGTGGTCCAGGAGCAGAGGCACGGGCTTGGAGGCACCCAGAGAGAGAAGCACAATTAATATGCAGTGCTTCCCCAGCACAGCATATCAGGGAGAAGTGGGTGGAAAAAAAAAAAACACCAACAACCCCACACTATGGTGTTTCTAATAAACTAAGAAACTTTTTTGACTTTCATGATGTACATATGGCCGTTAATTTCCATGTCATATTATGATTTTTGGCTGAGCCAACAGTATGTATGTGTGGATGGGAGCAAGCAAAACAAATGCATTTTGTATTCAAATTTATACAACTCCATACATTTTTATGCTGTTTATTTGAAAATTAATTTTGGCTTAGGCCTTAGAGACAGCAAATGTTGTCAAGATTTGAGGGCTACCTGAAAAGCCTTGGGGACAGCATTACCCTTATGCATAAGAAACAGCAAAATAAAATAAAAATAAATGAATTTCCAAATACGTCATGGCTAATCCCTTGAGCTGACCTACAAATGAATTATAGAGGGTTTGCTACAGGACTGAGTAGATCTTGTGATTTCACTGAGAGATTTATCTTATTTTCCAACTTATTTTCATATCTTATTTCCTTTTCTTTTAGAATTAGACTGTAAATAAAAGAGCTAAGACCGAATGAAGCTCCCTTTCACCGCACTCATATTGGATTGATAAATTAAAACGGTGAGATGAGTTTTGTATGACCCATCCTCGAGGATTTGGGAAATTTAGCCGATGCAAAACAAGGCATTAATTTGGAGAGGCCTAGCTACTTACAATGCTTAGTATTCTGACAATGATGAATGGCATCATTCCAAGCAAATGGTAATTTCACTTTTTGTGACAGTACTTTAGAGCAAAACCGACTTTCTTCACACAAAGAATTTGCAATCCTATTGAACAGAGGCTGTACCTGAATATCAGAAATCCTTCATTGTTTAAGTATCATCTGATATTCTTGATTGGCTCCAGACTGAAGGTTGCAGTTGAATTAGGGAGAACGGAGGTTAAGTCCTAACCTTGAAAGATTTAGCAGCCATTGAAACACTGCCTTTGGGCACTTATTGGCCTGTATTTATCAAAAAACTTTTCAATTCAATGAGGGGAGGGAGAAAACACAAAACTTGTCACATTCATCAAGTGAAGCCACTGGAAAGACATCTACAGAAGAACACCCAAAAAGCATAATCTTTCAGAAGAGCTGATAGAAATGGTAATTGGATGGGATGAAGAATAATACTTCTAAAGCAGGGGTATAGAGAATATAGCTAAAAAATCAAGGTCAGGAGAAGAGAATGTATCCTTTTCAATTTAATAAAACTTACATTTGCCTTTTGTATTGTGGAAAATATTCCAGGTACCATTTCTAATTTATTCTTTTATTTATTCTATTTTATTTCAAATACTTCTGAGTGAAAACAGGATTACAGACAAACTGGCAGCATGTTTTCTTTTAGCTTACGTGCAGCAAACATAAAAGCATTGTTAGTAGATACAATTAGAAAGAAAAAAAACCACAACACAAAACAAACTCCAGGACTTCCCTATTATTTAGAAATGTGGCTCAGCCTTCAGAAACACAGAGAGCATCTTTAAAAAAAGCATCTCCCCAAGGCACTCGAAAGCCACCTTCTATGATTGGCAAAGAGCACTGACATTGTCTCCCAAACAGGGAACAGAAATGATGAATCATAAAAACTTGATTGCACTTCTTCCTGCCTCCTCACTAACAAGCTAATCAGAGACCACAACGAGTGTCATGTGTAAACGGATGAGTTGTCCAGGGATGCTATATTGTCCCATTTTTATCTTGCACAAACACCTCTGGCCTGAACTTTGAAGGCTTTTGGCACATTTCTCAGGTTTTGTATCAGGGGTCCTATCCAGCTGGTGAAGGAGGGGAAATACTGAAGTGCTGTGTTGCTCTGCTCGCTGGGGTTGCACGGATGCAGGTGTCTCCTTGCTGACGAAGACATCAGCTAAGGAAAAAAAATCTGCAAAAGGTCAGTATCTGCACTCACAAAGCCTCCAGCCAGCTCCCTAAACAGTTAACAAACAGCACCTACCCCAAAACATCTCCATAAATAATCCCCATAATGAAAGTAGAGATGAAAGCATTTGTTAATTTTCCATAGTCCAGGGAATTTGGCTATTGATGCCTATTAATCCAAGAAATACAGCATTATATTTGTAATATTTATTTATAAGAGCATCTCAGGATGTAGGGCTGGAGGAATAACCTGTGATTTGTGATGTCAACATTTTCTCCACCAGACCAGGTACCATATTTTAGTGCTGCAGGACGTTTAGCAATAGCGTTGACTGATCTACTCAGGGCACCATCAGCACGGTTTTCCCACTCCAAAGTACCTGAAAAACAACATTTGCCAAGCAGAACTGCAGGTCGTGCCCATTTCAGAAATATTCACCTCAGCACATGGTGGGAGTAGGTCAAACGTGATGAAAAAGGCAACCGAGGACAAAAATACATAGCAGCAGCCTGAGAATCTGTAATTTTGGGGTGAAACCTGCCATCTGGTCTTCAACACCTTGACATCAAGAAAGCAGTTACAGAGGTGCCCTGGTGTGCTTAGGCATTTGTGGACATATGGTATGTTTTACCATTAACTGCAAATTTCCTTACTTTTATTGTTTTCTGTCACGAGCATAACATTTGCTTTAGCACAGATTTGTTGCACGAGTGTATTTATTGTACATTTCATGTTTTTCCCAGCCACTTCTTGATGTTTTTGGTCTCCACACTGGTCCAGGCCATGCCATGCCACACTAGGGACTCATCCTGGGAACACCGACTGCCCTGTGGGATTTTGAGCGCCCATTTCAGCATTGGAAATTCTCCATCCCATGACAGGGGTCTGCACTCCAGGGTCTGAATTTTCCTCCACACTGCTCAAAATCCCCTTTAAATCACCATCCAACTGCTTTACAATTCTCCTTAGCACAAGGGCCTGCCACATGCCCCCAAGCTGACCACCACCCTGCCAGTGGCCAATATCCTCAAGTACTTTCTTAAAGATTTTTATTTTCCTTTCCAAGCCAGACTGGACATTCAGGCACATTCAGCTTTGGCACGAGCAGAGCCTGTGTTGCCCCCACTGGGTGCACCGTGCTGGGTCTCCTCCCCTTGTCCTATCAAATGACCCTGGGAAGAAAACCAGCAGCTCATGGGAAAAATCAGATACAATCCTGGGTAACTCAGTGTCACATAATTCCTACATGGTCACAGCTGAAATAAAACCACATCCACCTCAGTGTCTGAAAGAGCCAAGGAAGGATTTTTCAGGACATGGCCTGTGACTGCAGAGGCCCAAACTGGATGCCCACAGTCCACATGAATGATGGTGAGACAGGAAAATTCATGTTAGTGGTGATGAAAGAAAGAGGTATTCACAGTATCAGTGCTTTTAGGTGAAATCTGACTTCAAACATGTGAAAATTAAACATATGTTGACCATAAAAAGAAGAACTAACCTCTCACATCTACAAATAAATTCCTGTATCACCTGTAGTTATTTAGAGACAAATCTTACATCCCATCTCAGCAACCCTCAGAGCTTCTCTTTGATAGCAGAGTAAGTTTTGACCAATCAGAAGTTGGGTAAACACCTCAGGATTTGGCCTTCTGATGTTGAGCAACCAATCTTAATTTAGAGAGTAGATTTCCCAAAATACATTAAAAGTGTAAGTCTTAAGTACAGCAGGCTCCAGGAAAGCAAACAGGACATTATTTGTGGCAATGGTGGTGTGGGTGATTTTCCAAAAACAGGCTGGTTTGTGGGAAATCACTGAATTAATCGCTGCCCCACATAAAAGGAGTGGATTCTACAATGATTTCAGCACGCTTCTACGAATTTATTTTTCCGCCTGATGCCACCTGTTTCCCTGCCAGTTCCTCCAGCCACATACCGAGGCATCCCTGAGGGGGTCAAAGCAGCAAAATTCCTGGGGACCATCTGCTTATTCATAACCCCCAAACCCATATTTCTATCTCAGCATCATATCCACCCTTATCAGGGGGCATTGTGCGCTAATGACCATTATTTAATTAACAGATGAAGAAGCCCTGAAAGCCGTGCCGGCAGATTTTGAACTTGATCTTCTCTCATTTGCTGTCAGGCAAGACCAGATAAATGACAAGTATTTCGAGAGTCTGCAAAGGCCCTTTAGAACAGCTGCACAGGCTTCACCCCTTCTTTGCAGCAGGTTTCTCACTTAAGAAAAAAACACGCTTCATTACATCGCCTCTTACTTGAGCTGCAAGGGTCTATTCAAGGAAGATAAGCCTCTTAGAAATGAAGTAGCGTTGAATTTAGGTTTTGAGTGACAGGAGGAAGGTTTATCCATTCAGCAGACAATACTGCTTTCTCTGCATTAATCTAGGAGGCGGACAATGATCTGTTTTTTAGGCAGCATCTCATCTCTTTTCCCACAGCAGAAGGTGATTAGAGTTCGGAAGCAGGGACTGTGAAAGAAAGGCGAGCGCTATCTCCCCAGCCCTCCTGTTTCCTGAGAGGGCAGGAGGGAAGTTCTCGGCCAAGTGCATCAATCACAGGGCTGGCACTCAGGATGTGCTTCTGGTCAGGGGCTGACCGGGGGCTGGCAGGTGAGGGCACGGACACCCTGGCAAAGCCCAGCCCTGATCTCTGCAGACAAACACACTTGCTCAGCAGAGGAAGGTTCATAACCCCATGTGTCTCACACTTGGGACGGGGGGGGAAAACTCTGTGGTGTGAGCCCAGGGTAGGTAATATGTGTGAGAAATCTGTTTTTATTAAGTGGGTCTAGTCAAAGGATTGCCTATCAGTGATGAGCATCAGCATTTCTCACTCACCCCTGACAGCAGTACTCTGCCAGCCAGCAGGTCCATCCAGGAGAGCTCCCAACACTCACTGAGAGGGTCAAACTCATCTTGCTTTGCAGAGAGGGCAATCAAGCGACTGAGAATCAGGTTTGCCTGAGACTACAACAGTAGAATGATTGAATACAGAAGTTTTAGCCTTTCTCTTCCTCCACGTGACTACCTAGTGGACTACACGCAACCAAAGGAGACTGGAGCCTGCTCAGGGAGTCCACTCACCCCATGCACACTCCAGTAGTGATGGTCAAAGACAGCTATAACCTATTTGTGTATCACATCAGCTCCATTTTCCATGTTCTAGGAACAACCTGTAGTTTTAGCCACCTCTCCACTGGGAGAGGTGAACTACTAGGAGGCCACATGAGAGTGGCACGGCTGCAACCTGCCCAGCAGCACTGGCATTTCTCCCTGCTTTTCCAAGATTTGTACCCCCAGCTGTCAGGCTGGAGGGCATTTAAGCACTTCAGCATTTCAAGCACACATGCATAGGCATAAACTGGCAAGGAAGCAGGGGAAGCAAATATAGTCAAGGTGAGTGAGTATGCTGGACAAATGCTGGTGCGTGGGACAAGACATCAAGATTTCCAAATAATTATTAAGCTATCTACACACACACCTTCCTACATACAAAATAACCTGCAGTTTCAACTATTTCCTTCAAGCAATCAATACAGAACTTAAATCTTCAGAAATTAATGTTGCAAATAATGACTAACCCATGGAAATCGGGTTTCTTGTCCCCATTTGACAGGGAACACAGCAAATGTTATATCCATAACCAAAGGCTGTTGCAACCCACTGGGGAACATCAAGACTGAAAAAGCCAAGACCGAGGCATATTGGAGACCCCACCCTTGGCTGCCCAAGGAACCTGTTCAGAGCACAATGAGCAAATCCAAGTCTACATTAGCTGAACAGTTAAAAAACTTCCTAGAAGTATTTCTGCCATCTTACATAAAGCCCCATAGACACTATTGTTAAATAAGCAAACCCTCTGTAAGACAAACATTTTCTACATCAGAAGAACCTTGTTGTGTTTCAGAATGAAGCAGCTAAAGGGAGTCCTTTTTCATTGTCAGGACACTCTGAATAAAGAGGCAAGACTGGAACCCTTGCTGCTGTTAGCGACAGCCCCCAGATCAGACTTCAGCGTGCTGCAGAAACACGGCCAACCTTCCACAAATAAGGAGCATATTGACACATTTTCTCTTCACCCCTTTGTGCTAAGCCTGTGTAACTGTGCTTCAGTGAATGGCTTTTTGTTATTCTTATCTCCGCGCCTCAAAATTCCTCAAAACACATCTGTCACGGCACAGCTTGAGAGCCAGCCCCGAACAACTCCGGTGTCACAGCTCTCCTGTCTCCCCTCCAACCTCCCAGGTGGGAAGAAGTTTGCACAGACATTTCTTTTGCTCATCGGAGCATGGCTGGCGTGCCGAGTCAGCAGCACACAGACCCATGTCCTCCCCTCTTTTCCTTCTTTCCCCCACCCCATCTTTTTCTTTTTCTTCTTTTTTTTTTTTTAATTTTCTTTTAAGGAGACTTAATTGCTTCATTTCAGATGTTATGTTTAACCTCAGGAAATGGTACTATAGACATGGCAAACAACTTTCTGGTTGTTTCCAATCAGTACCATATTATAAAGTACAGCCAGTTAAGAATCCTATTCATTTTCTTGCCCTGTCATCTTGATCTTATTTGAATGTCTGGGGAGCAGGAGGTGCTCACTCGGCCCCACATTTCAGAAGTGGGGGCAGGAACGTCTGTGCAATGTGTTAGAGACACTGAAAGTTTTCATTTTTGACTCCTTAATGAGAGCGACCTTTGCCACGGGCTGATGAGTTCCATACCTGTCCTGGTGTGTTTTCTGAAAACATTTGACACTGCTCACAGGTTTGACGGGGATATGACTAATGAAGTCTTGGTATAAAAATAATGGGCTGCAATTGCAAGTCATTTGTGTGAAACCAAACTCCTTAAAAACTTGTCTCTGCTCACTTTCTGTTTTCTAAATGAGTCAATAATACGAATCAGATGGCTTGAAGGAATAGACCCCCAAATATTTCCTCTCTCCCTTCTATAAATTAGCTGCCATTTTGTGCAATTTTTGTTGCCTCCAGGCACGGTTTAAATTGGACTGTAGTTACTAGATTGCTGGAGCTATTGCAAAATGTGTAGGCTAATACATAATACCTTGTTTTTGTTAAATGTATAGTAACAGCTCTTCTTGTGAGGTCAAGAGGCCCAGGCTGCTACTACTTAGAATGCATAACAATTTTATGTAAAGTAATGGGGAGGCAAGCAGGAGCGTGAGTTTCTGTTGCAACTTTTGAATAATCAAAAAAACTTATGTATTGTTTTCACCTTTTTTTTATCACCTACAAAGGAGAGTGATGCTTGTTTCAAGGCTGTGCATTGCCTTTAGTCCTTGCTGTGGGACTTGTTTGTGGGCTGGGGGAATGCAGCACCAGGAACCTCCCAGATTCATCACAGAAGGGCATTTTGGGGACACATCTCCACGGCTCATCCCCCACTGTCAAAGTCTGAATTCTCTTTTCAATTGAATAGGTACATCATGAATCTGACCACCTGGGTAGTCAACTTAGAACATATAACACATTGCAATGACAACAGAAATACCCTGGAAGCTCATGAACTGTGCTATTATTCATAGCACAACTCAGCGCACCGACTCTTCCAATTTTAGCATCAGTACTGAAAATTTGAGGTTTTCTTTAAGCCTCAGCTCCTGGAGTCATACAAATATATGAGGATTTTAACTATTAGAAGCAGCAGCTTACTCCATAAGAGAAGATGGCCTGAAATTCTCACCAAGCTACATTAGAAAACTCAAAAGCTTGAGAAAATACCTAAAGAAATCCACGTTCCCATACTTCCATGCTTCCAAGGCACCTAATTCATGAGTTTTGATTGTCAAGAACTGGGAATTCCTGTGAAAAATCCTGTCATAAACAATTCTGACCAATTTTAATTCATCCTGAGCCAACAGGTCCATACAGATCCTAACTTTCCCTAACATATATATACATATATATATATAAATTATTTCATGTCCCCCCTCTGAAAACACCCCACAATCTGTGGGCTAGAAGGGAGAAATAGAGGTGTGATGAGGTATTCATATGCTCTGGTGGAAGAGGGTTCATATTGTTTGGTTTTAGAGCCCACGTGGACTAGAAGGGGCCACCAGTGCAGGGACCTCCAGCCACCGCTGGGAGTTTTGTTTGATGTCGAAACACGCAATCAAGTTATTTTATATAAGATATTATTTTAGCCACATTTGGACAAGCAATTGAAAGGCAAAGGCCAGCATTTTTTCCCTTCAGTTCAAGGTTGTCTACCTACCCCACACAAGCACAAACACACATTGTAGTCCCATATGTATGTGAGCATTATGGATGTGTGGAAGGAATAATCCACACAGGTTACAGACATTTCGCATTACATCCCGTGAGAAGGCTCGTTAGACCAAAGCTCATTTGTACTCAAAACGTGCAAACTTAGGAACACGCAGAAGCCTTTGCAGGACCAGAGCTTAAGTACACACTCAACCTCAAGCTCCAGGTTTGGACATGCTGTTCTTCAGCCCCAGAACAAACGCAAAGCTCCGTACGACTAAATATAGCCGGCATACAAGAGATTTTGTTTTGTTTTCTTTAGCAGCTCCCCTGTGACCCAACAGAAGTTACGAAACCAAATGAATGTAATAGAGCGTTCATTCCCTGCTTATTGATGTTGCCTCACCCTTGGGCATATTTGCAAAATTTCCTTCTACATAATAAAAAATGGCACGTCGCTCGCTGCGGCCAGTCGGGCTGCGGGCCGGCACCAGTCAGGCACAGAGGCTACTCACGGCTAAATGCCTGCTGTTCCTTCAGGACAAAGGCATTCCTGGACTCAGGTTAATGGGATATTCAGCAAGGATGGCAATGGTTTGTTGGTGGTGTTGCCCAGAGATAGAGCAGTCCCTTGGTGGGGAGTTTGCTCACAACACAGATCCACTGTGTTCAGTGGACACACAGCTTCCCTTGGAAGAGCCACACATCCCGTTTCATCATCTTTTTGCCTGCATAAACAAACACTTCTACTGTCACTGACATTTTCCTTGCCTCCAGCCCCAAGCAGCTGCCATCAATGGTTCACACATTAGACACAGTTTGGCAGAAGTAGCAAGAGCACAGAAATGACAGAGTCCACATTTTTCTGTCTTCATTCATGGATTTGCTGATAAATCCCTTTGACCAGAGTTGCTTTACTCCTACCTTCCCACAACCTGTGTGGATGCAACCCAGCCTTGGAAGAAGAACGTTCCAACACACAAGTACTCAGGATCCCACCTCACCCCCAGTTAGGAAGGTGACCTGGCTGATGGTGAGGGCTCCTCTGGGTGCCAGCTTCACACCAAATAAACTATAACCACAAACTCTGGAATTTTAGTAGCTACAGCTACCACACACTGCATCAGAAAGCATCTCACGTAGCTTTAGGGGAAGGCACTTCTGAGCAAGTGCACACCCAGGCTCTTGCTCCAATCAATGGAGGAAAATTGGAGACCACAGCCCAGGGGAATAGACTCGCTATGTTCTTCTCACTCGCACTCACTGAGAGAGCTTTGAGTGCCACATCAAGGTGGACCCAAACATTCAGACAGCTCAGGCTAGTCAAGATGAATGTCACCCTCTGTGGCAACCTACAGAGAAGTCCTCTCATCTTTTCTGTTTCAAAAGCTCTCATATTTTCTGTTAAAGTATGTGGTATCAGCTATGGCAGAGTGGAGGTCCTTGGCCAAACTGTACAGCTCAGTGTGGGATTTTCTACTTTCTGAACTCTGTCTTTGTTTTTGCTGGCTCAGGCTCCCTTATAGGTAACTCTGCACATATTTTCACCCTCCCTGTGAACCACAGTGCACACTGAAGCTAAACCTAATTTGCAGTTTGGGTATAAACGAGTAATTAGGCATCTACTCCTGCCAACATTCGTGCCAGCAGTTTAAAGCGGGTATGGAATTACTAGGTTAAAATTGCACCTTACACCTTGACACCAGCTCTGAAGAGGTTGGTCCCCGGGTATTGGACATTACATAAATATATGCACAGCCAGGAAGAAAATGGGGCAAGCCAGCCAGGATTCTTTTTAATATATCTCCTTAATTCAAGGGGCCCATTATATATAGTGCTCAGGACGGGAAAAGGAAGACTTGTACCCACTTGGGGGGGCGGGTTATGGTTTAGCCACCAACTTTCCTTTTTGCTCACACAAGGGCTAATTCATAGGTTAAGTGGAGGATTATAGATGATAGAAATGCAGCAGCCCTTTTCCTTTCCTGCCCATGCTTTTCATGTAAAGAGAAAGAAGGCTTCTCTCATCCCTTCTGCAAAAGTGTCGACACATTTCCATAGCTCTGTGAGAGGACCTGCCATTTCTGTCACTCTGCTACCCCTTGTCCTTTTGTCCCCACAGCATCTTATTTCAGCTTGGAGAAGAATAATTCATGGCTTCAGAAGATAAACCCAGATTTCCTAGGAAATAGCTCCATAAGAAAAGCCTGAACTGTAACCACGCCTGGGATAACATGAGCCCAGTTCTCTTTTTCACCCGTTTGTGAGTTTTGCCACAACTTTAAGAGAAGCAAAATCAGCCCTTTACAATATGTCTCTTTCAAAGCACTATCTCAGTGCACCAGCACCTGCAAAGTCACTTAGAGGCATATTTTGTCAGTGGGAACAAGGTGACAGAGTGAAAATTCTGGGACTGGCCAAGTACCAGCCCTTCTTCCAGCTGTACTGCCCCATCAGAGCAGCTGTCTGTCTCTGCCTGACAAAACTTTAACTAAATACCAACTCAGAGAAATCAAAAAGATTGTTACAATGGCCTAAGGATGCAAAGAGTCACACAGAAAACAAATGTACAGGAACAGAGAGACCCACTGGGCTGCTGAGGAGCCAGAGTTACAGACTGGAGCTAAACTGTGACCATGGATTTGCTTAAAAAGCACCCTGTTTGTCTTTTTTACACCCTGAAAACTTAGGAAAATCTACAGGCAGATTCCTTTTGCATTTTTGCATACGTTGCAACTGAAGGACAAGGTATAGGTTCTGCGGGTGGCTGCATTTTTCATCATAAGTTAGCATATGCAATTAAGCACAACATTAAGTAAAGATCAGATATAAAACTCATGTAAACTTTTTGCTGGCATGAAAAGTAAGGTTTCCCCTAACCTTCCCGTAATTTAAATACTTCCCTTTGATAGTTTCCCCCTTTGTTTCTCTCAATTATTTTTTGTTTTAAAGGAATACTTGGAATTTTAGCATGGGATCAGCAAATTGCCTTTTTTCCTGACCCCTCCCTGTTAAAACCTTGACTCTCTTTGGAGCACAAAACAGAGACATTTACTGGGTTCCCAGTGGAAAAAGGGAAATGGAGGAAAAAATGTGAATTTAAGAAATGTATCTTTTTGAGGGGGATAAATGCACATTCCACCCTTGTTCTTTTATGTAGGGCTCCCATCTGTCTTACCCAGAAGCTCTTTGGGTTTTGAAGAGTAAAGTGGGGAACCAAAAAAGCGTCTTTTCATGAAGAAAAAAAAGTTTAGGCTCATCTATACATATTTTTTCATGTATTTTCTATGGAAACATGGCCAGAGCTCAGTTTCCACCTTAGGTACATTTTCCCTACTTAATTAAACCCTCTTTCCCCACATGACAAATGGGCCCTTCTCAGGAAGGGGCATGATTGCAGGCACGGGTGAAGTCAAAGAGGGCATTCTTAGTGATTAGACATGAAATACGGACTTGGAAAACAGAGGTTTTGCATGTAAAGAGGGAATAACTTACTGCATCCTCAGGGTAAAGATAATTTATGCATCCTTTGCCTAAGTGAGTTTTCTCTATCTGTTTATTTTGGGTTTAAAAAGTCTATTTATCTGGTAGGGTGTACTTTTAAAAATGTGCTTCCCACGGCCCTACTCTTCTGTTTAGTGCTCATATTTTTCCCAAGCCAGATTCATTAGAAATATGGCCTGGATGATATGTGAGCTTTCAAGCATGGCATGCAGGGAAAGCACGGGCACCAACTGGCCAAGTTTGGGGCCAGCGTCTCTGACTGACCCCAAAACTGCACTCTGCCAATGTTCAGGATAAAATAGTCATGAATTAGCAGAAGGGGGACCGAAAACCATGATGTAGTTTTTGTTTCATGAGGTACTGGGCTTGGTGCTCCAGGCAATATTTTCAAGTGCTGTTTTTTCTACAGGTGATGCTGGAAATTCTCTGTACCTTAAATGAAAATTGGAGTTGCCCCAGTTGCTTTCCCTATGAAGTTTTGGGCTGAGAGGTGTCACCAGCTAACACTTGCAGCCAACATGAAAATTTGGGAGGTTTCTTCCTTTCATCAAAGGCACAGTGAGCACCAGGGAAACAACAAGAACTGAGCTGAGGAACTGGGGCAAGATACAGGGCAGCAACACAGAGGAACTGAATATATTCGAGGGATGCCAAATGTATTCAATTCCTCCCACATCCTAGAGCTCAAGGACCACTTATTTCCTTAGCAGTTCTGTTTCTACTTAGTTCAGATAGTGCAAGTTCCTCCAGTTTAAATGGGGAACTAGTCTGAGCAGAGGGAAAACAAAACAAACTAAACCTCACCATAAGACAAATTTATTCTTGGTAGTCCAAGTAACTTCCAAGTAACATGGCTACCATTGGGTTCAAAATGCACTTGCTTAAGAAAATCCAAAAAAGCATTCACAGCCCAGCAGAAAAAGTGGCCAACTCACGGTTTTGGTCAAGTTTCCCCATTTTGCAATTATAAAGAAGCCTTCTAAGATTTCTGTGGAGTGGAACTTTTAATTTCTACCAGGCATTGAACTGTATTAAAGTGTCTGGTCCAGTTTTAAATAATAAATCAATCCCTCACTGATTCAGATGTTCCTCACGTTCAGTTAACAGGATCTCTTGATCAGGTGCTTGTACTTCAGAAAAGCAGTGATTTCTGCTCAGGTGTGCTTGGGTAGAAATTAACCATTTAGAGGACATTGGTTGTGTACAGGTGTGATTTAAAATAGTGAACATTTTCTGAAATAAGGACTATGCATGGCTGACATTCTTCCTCCAGTTTTACAGACATGCAAGGGTGCAGCAGGAATGCAGAGACAGGCCATGATCAGACCTGAGACACACATTCACCTGTGGTTTAATGAGAACAAAAATAAAGTTCATCATACAACACTTGAAAAAATCAGAATGGAAGTCTGGACCATGGAAATTCAAACGACTCTGGCCCAATCCCATTTTCTGCACATATCCATGAGGTTCTCCAGCACACAACCACATGCTGCCCCCCCATACACAACACAGCCCTTCCAAGAGCCCCTTGCACCTCTCTTCTGATGGACAGTTTTTCAGATGGAAACAATTCCCCGCTTGCACCTCACTCCAACTTATCCCCAAACAGCCTTGCTTGAGCTTCTCTCCAGTGATGAGACCTCCTTGGAGCTGATCCACCACTCACACGAGCTGCCAAGGCAGATGCCAAATGCTTCATTCTGGTGATTGCTACATGCTGGGTACTTGGAGTAGGAAAAACTACTCAAAGCTGGGCCCAAAACCAGGAATAAACCCTGCATATATCCACAGCTCTTTTGTGCCACACCTTAGGGACTGTAAAACACACCAGCAAGATCCAGCCCCATTCCTGCAGCCCTCCCTCATGCGGCAGCAGGACTCCTTGCATGAGTTGGTGACAGCTTACACAGCAAAAGAGCTGCAGGATCGGGCCTTTAATTGCTTAAAAATACACTACCCACCAATAGTTACCTAATTTAGCAGAATATATTACCTCTCTGCTTCATAAATCTTAATTAAAGCTGTTAGTTTTCCTATTATATGATCAAGAAACGCCCCATTAAAGTTAAGCAGTTTCTCCAAGTAATTATATACATTATGTGGTGTGAGTGTAAAGATGCATATAGCATTCCGCTACCAATTATTTTGCGTGCTCTGAAAAGCACTATCTATTAAATAAAAAACTTGCAGAATTTCATTAATGCACGATTTTTTAATCTCCCAAAAGTCCAAGCTGTCCCACAGGAGCTTGTATACTCAGTGTTGGCTCCTTATAATACAATTTAATGCTCACAAACACAACTAAAGTATTTAAGCATTTACAGAGGTTGTCATAAGTGCTTTACTTATTTTCGATCAAATTCAAGTCTACATTTAATACAGTTAACTGTGGTTATTTAATTTCAAAACTCAAGAATCTAACCTCAAAAATTTATAACAATATAAATTTAGTTACATTGATATAGGATATGTATGCTACTGGGAAACCATTTTTCAGTAAGAGGTGTAGAATTGTAAGACCTAAAAGGAGTTATTTTTTAAAGTAAGCATTATTTCAAATAAACCTTGTCAGATTTCAAATAATATTTTCCTATTCGTCTGCAAAATGATTTCGTAATTTTTAGTAGTACGTTTCAAGCCAGTGCTAAATGCTACCAAAAACTAAATGTATTTTAATTACGCTTTCTCTTTTGGTGAGAATTTCATGTAAATACAGAACAAATATTAAACAGAGATCTTGCAAGTATCTTAAATACATTATTAACCAAAGCACTTCATTTCCTAGCAACTGGCTAGAGAGAATGAAATTTGGAAAATTATTCTTAGTTCCCCATAGACAGTGAATTTACTGCCTGACCACATTAACAATTAAAAGGTATATGCAAGATGTTAGATGTTAAAATATAATGGAAGGAGCTTAACATCTGCTCATATACGGCAAGGAACCAACTCCCGCCCCTAAAAGTAACCTAATCGGGCTTGCAAGAATGTAATATTTTACTTTCAAGCAAAATATTATTGTTCAAAAACTGCAGAGAGTCAACCAGGCACACGAAAAACAAAAAAAAGAAGAGGAAAAAGGAAAGCAGAGAGAGCAACAGCTCTGTCAGATGCTGACAATCTTTGATCCAATCCAGTTTCATATCATCCTTCAGAGCTGACAGTGCATTATTAATTGAAACATTGGGGCTGTACTTAGTCCTCTTCTGCAGGAATTGTAATATAATTATATCCCATAGGCAGAAATACTATTTCCACCTCTGCCCCTGAAAAAGCAATCTACAAACTGGCTTAGAAATGCGAGAAACAAAGTAGTACCCACCACACTATTCATGGTATCGGTACTTGGGGTGCATAAATCATGGTGCATAGTCTGAGGAAACAGATACATGAAAAGAGCAAACATGATTTTTATATAATACATTATGGAAGCATATTGGATGGACTGATTTCAAACAATTTGGCTGGGTTTCCTTTTATAATCCTCTTTTTTTCCCTGTTTTTAATTTTTGCACAGATGCAGCTATATAAATAGCAGTATTTCCTGGAATCCCCAAAACGTCAAACCAAACATATTTTCCAATATTAAATGATTGCATTCCATTATATCATTACCACTTAGAATAGGCTATAAATTCATAGATTGAGGAGTTTAATAGCAATGCCTGATCTTTTATATAGCATACTTTCACTAATAGAAAATCGGCTTCTTCTGAAACATTAGCACGTTACCCTTCCTAGTAAAGCATATCAAATCACATTAGTGAAAACGTTGCCAAGTCAAATGGAAGTTTGGTGCCAGTTTTCCTCCTTTTTTTTTCTTCTTTTTTTCTCAAGAGGCAGAGAGAGAGTGTGTGAGCAAGAGAGGGGGGATTAAATTTCTTACTAAACTTGTGGCAGTGAACATAAAACATAATAATACTCCTTTAACATTCCTATCATGATTTTGGTCCTAGCACTTAAACCAGCCAAGGACTGAAGGAGTTAATACTTTAAAATGTGCAATAATTCAGAGAGCTGGCTTGCACGATTTGCAATACACTTTCTTCTTTGCAAGATAGACTCCGGAGCAGACAGATCAACAAAAAGAAGTAGTGGGGGGGGAAAAAAGGACGACTCTACAACCAATCAAACCAAATGCCAGAGCAGAGGGCAAAGGGATATGGAAACTGAGAAGATAGACTTCCAAGTCCTTTCCTGAAAGTGCTTGGATTTTGAGGAGAGTCCAACATCGCCTGACAAAAGTGTCTTTGTGCAGCAACACTGGGGAGAAGGGAGGAGAGCTCAGGAAACCTAATGAAAACAGGCCAGGCCTTGTACATTAGACCCCATGGAGAACTTTGAATCATACGAGCTGCAGACAAGCCCCGAGTATGTAATGCCAAATTAAAGACCACCAAATATGGGGAGCATCAGAGCAGCGCCGGGGCGGATGCGCTCCTGGTGTGGGCCAGAGGATCACCCGGTGCTTCCCTCCATCCCATCCCATCCCCTGCAGAGAGCCGAGCATCCCGGGACAGTGCACTGTGCCTCCCCCATGGGGACTTGTGGCTCATTTACCCACAAAGAAAACAAAATGCATTTTTTTAAACCTTCTTCTGCGGTCTGGTTGAGTGTCAGCAGCGTTAAGGTGCTAACAAAGAGGGTGACGATCTGCAGCTTCCATTGCAACATCCTGATGTGGGTCTGAGCTGCCACCTTCTTGCCTGCTCCATGCCCAATCCTGCCTGGCTTTCTAGCACCATCTTTGTATTTTGGGATAGACTATGTACTTATTCTTGTCTTTGGAGGACTCACAGGACTTTAGCAAGGTGCAATCTTTACCGCTCCCCCTCACCAAAGCATTGTGGCTTGTGATCTGAGCAGCAAGGCAAGAACAAACCAACAAACAGCAAACTTCTTGTGCCCAACCACCACAATGCTCCAGAATCAAAGTGCAAGTTTTTGCCATTCTTCTCCCAACTGCTCATCTTTTCCCACTGGTAGCATTGCAGCACATCATCTCCGTGTTTCTAATCAGGCAGGGTTTGCTTTGCACAGCACCTAGTCCCAGATTTCCCTGCCTGCCCTCCCCCAGGCTCACCAGAGCATCCTGTCTGTAGTATCCATTCATATGAAAAGCATCCTGATCCCATTTGTCATTCTCACACTGCCACCCTCTCCCTACAGGGCCCTGCATGGAGGACATGGCATCAGACGATGTGCCTGAGCTGTGCTGAAGTCATTATAGAAATGTTTGATAAACTCACAACTCTGCTTTCATGCAAATCAGAAAAAAAAGCTGCAAATAATCTGATTAAGAGCAGAGGAAAGCCTTACATGTGCTTTGATTTGTGTCCCATCTCTCCCTTTGACAGCCCATGCTCCTCAGCTTCCCCAGCCTTTGGTGCCAGGATGCAGAAAGAGGGATGAGCCCTGAGCGGGGGCAGGCACTCCCACCATCCCTGCTGCAACACAGCCACAGGCAGCCACTCATCCCCAGTTACTTAGTCCTATGCAAAGATGAATGAATTTTGCCCTAAAAACATTGGGAAAATCTTCTTTTAAATAACCCAAGCACTCTGCCCAGTGCTCCTTCACCAAGGGAAGCTCATGGACAAAGAGGATGGCTTTTGCCCTGTCAATGCTGCTGGAAACTCTTCATTTCCAAAATTTTTCTTTAAAAAATCAGTGGTTGAAGAATTTTAAATCTCCCCATTTTAAGAGCAATGTAACATGGGGATACACCTCACCCAACAGTGAGGAAAGTGAGAACCAACAGAAAAGAAACCAAAAGAGAAGAACCCACCAAGCAGGTGGGGGCATGAAGGGGGCCCATTTATCCCTCCCTGTCACAGCCATGTATTACATGAAATTTGAATGCACTGGACCCATTTCTCAACTGGTGACAAAGGTCACTGCTGCTTAGTGGGTAAAAAGCTAAACCTACTTGCAGAAGATCACAGAATTTATTCCTGTTCAATCCAAAAAAGCTTTTAGGAAATGTAGGAGTAGATGGTTTGTGGTAAAGGAGAAAGGAGGTACAAAATAAAAGCAAATCCTAAAGCAACATTTTGATTTAGCTAGAAAAGACCAGCCCCTTTTTAGCTCTGAATAACAAATGTGAAAAGAAAATCCCCTATATTTAAAGTAACACTTAGAAACATGAACACTGTGTTTCCTCAGCAGCAAGTGAGCCAACTTCTTCACTCAATCACCTCAAGTGTAGAGCAGCACCAACTGCAGTGAGGTCACACTTGTGTAAGTGACCTCTCTTGGCCAAACCCAAGCATCTGTACCCGGCGCAAAGCCAGAGCAATCTCCAGCTTTGGTGGGATTGCCCTGGATTTGCACCAGTGTCGCCAGGGGAAACACATGGACCAAAAATTCCTTAAAAACGCGAGGTGGTTGTTTCCCTGCCTCCACTGACTGTGAAACCTCAGTGAAGGCAGTGGCACTGCACAGCCTAGATCACTACAGGTTCTGGTGGTTTCTTTTCTGCTAGATATTTTCTGGTATTGGGTATTTCTGGCAAAGTTTGCCCTTCCTTTATACAATAGTAATCTTGCTGGATGCTCCCCCGATATCTGTCTGGTGCAAGCTGGACCCCCAAGTCAGTGAACTCTTGGTTTCCCAAAGTCTTGTAAGAAAATACCTTTGTACTATCACTACTATTTGAATTCAGTTGCTTCCCCTTTCTTTATTTCTTCTCTCTCCGTTGGAATGTGTGCTCCTCTCCACTACTGCTCCAGAGTTCATTTTCTCTAACTTGGCCTAACATTGACCCAAATTACTCCTCCTCACACCACAGAATCTCTACCATCTCTCAGGGTATTTTTTCTTTCATTTCCCCATCAGAACCTTTCCAGGCCTTTGTATCCCATCAGATCCTTGAAATATTATCCTTTGACCAGGGACAGAAAAGGCTGTTCATCTCTCACACCTTCTTTCTCCTCCGAGCTCCCCTTGTTCTCCTGCCGTTGCCCATGTTTCCTTCCCACTCTCACATCTGTGGTGCCACAGCATTTCAATGGTCCAACACACCCACAACTGGCTTGCTCCTCTCCTCCTCCAGCAGGCTGGTTGGATATGTAGATCTATATACAGCAAGAGGGTTCATGGATCTATTGATTTCAAAACAATTTAAAGTGTATTTGGCAAGATACCATATGAAGACAGCCTTGTGGGCCATTCTTCATCTCACTACAGTTGATGGGATTGTTCAAGTCAACATCAGGACCCAACACAGCATTTTTGGTTCATAAGCCAGAGACTTGCTTTCATGTTGTCTTGAATACTGCTTTTCAAGTAATCAAATTTACAGTCAGTCTAGACCCAACAAGACATCTGATTAATGATAATTAATATACCTACCAGGCCACAAGAATGGACTATATTTATCCATCAGGTGTGATCTTTTATCATGGATGGGCCTGTTCCAAATTTTACAGGAGGTAATTTTCACTAAGAAGAAAATGGATGTGGCAAAGAAATTTATTGATGTTACTTGTGCAGAGTAATGGAAAAAATAATTAAAATAATCTTAATTGCCTATTTGAACACTGACAGACTAATTTGGAGCTGAAATCAGAATCATCATTCTGAAGACTGAGACTATACCATTAATATTTTGTAAAGATCAATTCGTCACTATATGCATTAACAACATAATATCTCCAAAACTTCTCTCTCTACCATCTAGAGTAAAGTAAAAATAAATATTAGGGGGAACAGAATAAGAAAAAAAAAAAAGACCGTAATACCACTAGACTGCAGAAATCCAGATTTGACTTGAAATTTAATTAATATTTCAGGGGTATCTGAATCCCAGTTATGACTTTTGGGTTCTTTGCTGTCATTTACAAAAAAGTCTTTTCTATCCTTAACA
Source organism: Rhipidura dahli (assembly GCA_013399225.1). Taxonomy (NCBI): domain Eukaryota; kingdom Metazoa; phylum Chordata; class Aves; order Passeriformes; family Rhipiduridae; genus Rhipidura; species Rhipidura dahli. The sequence goes on along the minus strand of VXAC01008246.1, from coordinate 56,986 downwards.
TGAGGTGGATTCATTTCTACTGTCATTTACTAAAGACTGGACATACCTTGGGGCTAAAAAAGAGCAAAGATGATGGCAGCTTTGGCTTTGCAGGGGGGTGGTAGGAGAGGGACCTCTTTACCTGCACACCAGGCACTGTGAGGGCTTCCCAGCACTGTTACTAAATCAATACGAAACACCAACACAGAGTGTGCATCTCATTTTTTAGAGCCGTGTGTTTTCCGAGCTGCTTATTCAATCATTTTAACAATTTCTAAAACCGTGACTCGCGCCGCACGTGTCCTTTCGGTGGGAACCGTAGGTGATATGATCAAAGTTAGCCTACACCTAATCAGCGCCCCAGACATAATCAAGAATCTTTTTTTTAAGACGTGTTCAATTCAGCGGAGGGCAAAGACTATTAGTCTTTTCCTTATTTACTACGGTTTGGGTGAAATTCCCATTATTTCCATTAATACCGTTCCCGCCATATCAATTATTACAAGGTGCACTCAATAATGCAGCTACGTTATACCTCGAGCAAAGTGTCTTTCAGTGTGGTTTCTCAAGCAAACAAGATTTACATCCTCGTGCAAGATCCACGGCTCTACCAAACTAGTGCCATATGTCTCTTTCTTTCCGTCATCGCCCCAGTGACAAAATCCGCCGGGTAGATTCAACATGGAAAAGAATGTCGGAAACTCCGCAGAGGAAAATGAGCGGCGAGAGAGAAAGTTGGATGGGATTGATTAAAGCAACACTTTTAAGTGTGTTGAAACAAATTTTTCCCTACTGTGGCAGAAGAAATCTGTCACAACATATTTAGTCGTAAATCGTCCTATCAATAAACAGAGAGAAGGAATCTCATGGGGAAGGGTTTGGTTCTGTATTGAACATCCCAAATCTGCACCCATTGGGCAGCCTAAACCAGCAGCACCACACGTGTCTACATCTATGAAACAGCACCTCCACTTTCCTTTAATACAAAATTCCTCAACACCTGGGTGCTTCCATGTCATGAAATAAATGCTTGTAGAATAAAAATTTACAGTCCCTCACATGCATTAAATTTGTTTAAACAGTTTTTCAAAGCAAGAGCCTTTTTTTATCTTTCTTTCCCCCTCCCCACCTCCTCTTTTAAATGGCAAGCTGTATTTTATAATGGAGCGCCAGCTCTCCGGCGAGCCTCCATTCTTCCAGCCCTGACAGACTGTTTGTCAGCTAAACTCCCCTTGTCATGTATCCCCACCACTGCCAACTCATGCACGGAGACCTTCACTTTTACTGCTACCACTTGCACCCTGTGCAACCTTTGTCATTGATCACTGATCCAACCCAGTGCCCACATGTTCTTCAAGTGCCTACACAAGTAATGAGGTACTTGTGGTGTAAAATTAAACTGTCAACTGTCAGCGATTGATAACCACAGCGAGAGCTGACCTAGAACACCTGCACCCGTGGCCAAGACAGGTGTGACACGTTTGATCGCTGAGCCCTACTAGTCAGCGTGACCCGGCGGTGTCCCTCCATGGATTCTGCCCCTGACAGAGATGCCGTATTTCAGCCCTGGGTTTCCACTGCTGGTGCAGGAGCAGCCCCCTCCCCAGCCACCACAGAATCTCTCCTCCACCACAGGGGCTCTGATGTGAGCAGCACCACATTTTGGTGATGGCAGATATTTATGGCCACAGAGCATCTTTCTACCTCCCCATCTTGTTGTTCCTGCTTCTGATTCCTCTTCGCTCCAGCTTGGCAGCAGCACCCACACTTACCAGCACTGTTCGCTCCCTTTATCAAAGCTTTTGTGAGGACCCCAGGACTCAGTCAGGGTCTTCATTCCCATAGGTGCATTGATTTAGGAACAACATGGAGTAGCATTTATGGTTATTTTTATAGTGTAGAGCCTCTGGTTCTGCTTCTGCATCACTACATGCCAGGAGCACAGACCTGAGTGCTGCTTTAAGTAAACTCAGTCCGATGCTGTTGGGAGCACGGAATACGAAATCTCCATCCCCCTTCTCATCCATTCCATCACTACAATGGAGAAACACATCCCTCTTCACCCATCTCTAATTAGTTTTAGCTGTGTTACTACACAATGTTTAGCCTTCGGTTCATAATGAAATATTTTTACTCATAATTTTGAACTATTGATTTTCATTTTAAGCAAAGAGGGGCTTTTAAGGCACACACTGTCTTTTAAAACCCCCTGAAACACATCAGAAAATAATGGCAGGAAGGTTTCCCCCCTCCCCTCCAACAGTTGCACTATATTAAGTTCATGTGATGAGAAGATAAAAATCTATTAACTTGCTGCTGACCTTATCGACACAAGGATCTCTGCAGACATTACAGGAACCGTATCTCTTCTGACTTTTACATCCAGAACCTCATGCACCAGTGTCCCAAACCAAATATAAAATCTTCATGATGAGTGAAACAGTGACACATACTCCGACTCCGGTCCTGCCGGCTGGCGGGAGACACGGGGTCCTCTGGGGCCTGGGACCAGCCTCCACTTTCAATTTGACTTCAGGGGCAGATTTTTCACCATATGCTACTGGGGGCTCTGAATCAAAACAGTTTCCATAGGACCATATGCTACGAGGCAAATGTGCTGGATGCAGAAAGGCTTTCTGCTCCCCCATATCACCATGATGTATTGCAAACATAATTAAAGGTGAGTAACGCGAGCGCTCCTGTTTGGGTTAATCATTCCTTTTTACAACTGAAGCCAGTATAAAACAAACCAATTTTCAAATTAGACCAAAAGTCCATCTAAATACACATTGCTCACAACTCTCACACCTCCCACCTTTCCATGTATGCGGCAGACTCCTCCTCTGCACAGACAGTAGCTCTGAAAGAGCAAAGGATTTATTATTATTATTAAATAAAAGCAGAACAAGGACTCGCAACTGCCTGTGATGCTTCTCCCATTTTAGCAGTCAGTGAAAGGGGACCATCACAAGCACCATCACCCTCCAGGTGCCAGAAGACAGGGATCAAATGAGCTGCAAAAGGCAGCAAAGTTTTAGATGGCAGGCAGTAAGTGCCACCAAGAGGGCAGCAGCTTCTGCTACCCCTCAGCTCTGCCTGCTGGGATGCAATGGATTTCCAGGCCATTAGAAATAAACCTGCACAGGATGCCAGCAGGACTGCACCCCAAACAGCCCATGGTTGGATTACATCAAATGAAATTAGGACATCGTGATACCATCAACCTGTGTTCCAGGGGCTTGCCACTGCCACCAACACCTACATTTCAAGTGAATTTGTTCAATAGCTCAAAGGGGATTTTGCTTGATCTGGGCCAACTCCAGGGGTAATTCAGACACAACTCAGCAGGTAAGGTGTCACACATGCCCCTCACACACCAGAGGCAGAGCTCTGTGTCAGCAAAGCTCAGCATCTCCCAGCCCGCAGACAGGGCCAGCACTCCACCCAGCTCCTCCACGCTTCAATTAAAACCTAGAGCCCAATGCCAACAAATCACGGAACAGCCAAATGTTTTCAGAAGGTATCTGGAACTCAACTGAGCTGCTCCCAAAGCTGCACAAACATCTAAGCCTGCAGAGCAGTTTCCTGGTGACGAGTCAATGTGTGCAGTTATCACCTCCTTACCACGGAGGTGTCAGTGCCAAGCACAGGAGAGTTTTCTGGGACATCCCATGACTCACATCTCCTGACCTTATGCCCTGCTCTGGCCACCCACTGCAGGAGATGAGCTGCTGGGCCAGAGGGACCTGTGGTCTGACCCGGCACATCTGGTTTTATGTTTGGGAGTGTGCTCACGTAATTTTCTAGCAGTACCTGGAAAATCCTCAAGTGTGCTATTAATTTGAAAGGCCAGTGTCCTTCCAAAGCTCCTGGCATGCCAACGCAAACCACTTGAGGAGCTCCAAGCTGGAGCTGTGCCTGTGCCCCATCCCTCCCCATGGCTCCAAACCCCTCCACATGTTTCACTCCAGAGAGCTCAGAGGAGCTCGTGGTTAAGACAAGGACTGGCCAAACCGCATTCTGTATCCCCATTTCAGCCCCCCGTGTTCCTCCATGATCTCCAGGAAAATAGTTTCATTTATGTGCTCCCCAGTTTACTCTTATTTTACAAGAGCTAATAGCAACACCCATCCCACAGAGGTGTTGGGAAGTGAATGAGGTGGTTAAACACGCCTAAACCACATTCATATCACGAGTAATAAAAATACATTACAAATACCTAACAATAAAGAAATAGCATGATTCAAGCCACTGCTGATTGTGGTTTTGTGAAACAAAAAAATCTTACTGATGGGGAAAATTGCTGATGATTTGCTTCACAGAAAGAAAAAATAAACAAGTATGGTATAACACGGAACAAAGTTACAGTTTGATCGATGATACTCTTTATATTAATAACCAATGCAGGCTGAAAAATTTGGATGTCAATTCAAATGTTTTCAGGGCTCGGAGGTAGAACACAGAGCTCTGCATGCAGCAATCCTGACAGAAGGATTGCTAACAGCTCGTGTTCATCCACTCCAGGCACCAACATCTGATACTGGAACTGCGACTCGCCGTATTTGCAAGCAAACCCTCACATTATTATTGCGTGTGCAGTTTTCTGTTACCTTGCTGCAAACAGGATTTGACATCGGTGCACTAAAATGGGAGCAGATACGTTGCTTCTCACCGATGCTCCCTGCAAGACACGCTGAGATCAGACTGCAAAGCAGCCCGAGGAGAGATCAGTATGTAAAGTATGTCTGGAGCACCACATTCAGCTCACTCCAGCATGCGCCATCGAGGAGAAATTAATGATACGTGGAAAGCTCATTCCAGATGATCACAGTGACCAAAACTCTTGGACCTAGAGACTCCTATTTCTTTTTCTCCCCCCTGCACCCAGAGAGAATCCCTCTTGTTTTTATTCTAATCGCAGAGCTGACTGGAAAACCAGAACTTCCCCAACCACCCAAGTGGAAGCAAAAGTGCTGATTTCAGAGCAATAAGGGCAAAGCAAAACCCAGATCATGCAACTCCCATCCTGGGGTTTTGGACTCAAGAATAGTGCACACCTTCTGGCACCACAAACAGATACATAAAAGTAAGATTAAACGGCTAAGCTCTTGGGTATTCCTTGGGACAAGAAAAAAGTCAGCAAGAAGTGACATCAAAGATAGGTTGTTTACATATTGGGGGACCTGTCTGCCCGTCTCTTCACATTGATTTTTACGGTACAAAAATATTATTTCAGTGACAAGGATGTAAACCTTATTCAAAACAGGATTTAAACCATATCCTGCGAGTGAGGCATCTCTTCAGATAGCCTGCCTGCACTTACAGCATACCGAAGGCATGCTGATTTTCGTCTGCAGTGTTTGTTAAGAGGGTCACAATATCAGGAAGCAGGAGAAGGCTCATCAAAGCCTCCTTGCTCGCCTTCACCGCTCATCAGCTAGACAGTACCTTGTTTTTTAAAGCTGGGCGGAAATGCATCTCCAGTGACCCATTGTTAGAAACTTCCTTTTGTCTTTAAGTTTGCTGGAAGGAGTACGGGGCCCCTTTTAACTCTTTTCCAATAGGTAATTTCCCTTAATTAGGGCTCTCATTACAAGTGAGAATTTATCAGACATGATTAAAGAAGCATCTTGTCTCTTTCCTATCGCCTCAAAAGGGGCATATTTTGATCTCCCAGCGTGTCTTGCAAACACAGATAAGCACAGGCAGTGAGCTGGGAGATCACAGCAGAAATTTGGCCTGCTCAGAAAGTTCATGTTTGGAACTCGGCATCCTCAGAGCTTCCCTCTGAATCGCAGGGTGTCAGAGCTGCCACTGCGGGGGAGCAGGGGGCTCCCGGGGCAGGCAGGAAGCCGGGCAGATGGGACTGCAGAGCCAAGCTCCAGGGCTTCAGGAGCCACTGTTCCTTAAAAACCCCATGTGCTCTACACAAATCACCTTCCCTGAGCTTCACTCCTTCAGAGCATCCATTCCAAGCAGCCATTCCCTCGATATGAAAGGGGAACTCCTACCTATGCCCTTGGGGTTTTAATGAAAAAAATTAATATGGCCATTTTAGAGCACCCCTCAATGCATTTCCCCCAGCTGAATGTGTGAGAGAGCTGATACAGAGCTTGCTGAACCAAAATCCTGCACTCATATAATGAGTTTGCTCTACAGGTGCAGCCCTCTTCCATCAACACCCCAAACACCGGCCTTGCTCCTGATGCCTTCTCCTCAGCATCTGCTTCCCCACCAGCAGAAAATCTCCCACTGACTTCCAAGGCAGCTGGATAGGGCTGGTATGTTAAAAATGTACTTGGGCTCTCAGTAATATTATTTACTTTTAATAAGCACGAGTGATAAACTCATGGCCAAGTGTACTATTTTATAGAGTAACTATGGAGATGCAAGTTATTGTTTGCTTCTGTGAACCAACCATAAGCACCTAAACTCATAACAGCAAGAATATTTATTTGCACCGAAAGAAAGTATGCTTTCCAACCTCAAAATTATGTGCTTACTCTCATTAATGATCTAGTATTTACACTCACATTGAGCACAGTGTGAGCATTAGTCTGACAATAAAGAAGCAATAAGGAATTTTCCAAACATTAAAAACATTCCTAATCCGTGAATCACCTACAATCTGAGGTGTCACAAACATTCATCTCCGTATGTGTCACCCACAAACATCTGTCCCCTCTTCCCCTCGCACGAACACGCATTCCATTCAACCACAGATACAATCAGGCTTTAATTTTATTTTTCTCACATAATGTTAATCAAGAGCTAAAAAGATAATTTCCTTCTACCACAAAGCAATTCCACTGTGGTGGAACAAACTGTTATCTTAAGTTTCACAGAGCAATTGTTCAATAATTCCTGTTTGTGGCTCTTTTCCAAATCCTTGAGAATAGCTCAGGCTGCCAACCCTTCTTAAAAAAAAAAAAAAAAAATCACAACAGAAGCCGAAAAGCACTTGCTGTCACTCAGGGGTTCAGTGGTGGCAGACTCGACCATTTCTCAGAAGAAACTCCAGCTCTGAGACTCCGACACGCAGAAATGCACTGTCTGTTTGAAGACAATTGCCTGGAAAGATATAAGCTCCCAGACTGTAAATTTGTCGCAGCCCTGGCCCTCCGAGATGGTGTTATCTTGGCTTGGCGAATTCAGTGAGTTGGAAGCTTCATGAGGAAAAATAATAATAAGGATACTTGGCATTTCTGCAGTGCTTTCTACATGCAAAGCACAGAACAAGCTTCAAGCGTTTAATGTTTATTAAAGAATGGGAGGGTGTCTCGTTGCGTGAAAGGAAACTGATAACGTGGATTTCTTCAGCAGAAGTAATAAAATGTTCTGTTTCTATGGAAAAAAAATTAAAAATAATAACAGCAGCCCTCAGTTAGAAAGTACCCTACATGTCTAAATTGCAATTAATTTTAGCCCGTGATCTCACGGAGGAAGGGACAGTCATTTACTGCAGCTCGTACAATGAGCAGCACAACAGGGCGCTGCCCTGCCCGCCGGTGGGAGCTGCATCAGACAAATATTAGAGCAATATTAATCACCACAAGTGAAAGTGCAGCACCAAGGTGCCATTTCAAAGTCTCTCGGATCGAGCCAAGTGAGGAATAGGGCAGGGAGGGAGGTCCAGGGCTCAGCCCAACAGGCACAGGGCACATGGAGCTGAGATCCCACCTGAAGCATCCCAAATTAACCCCATGGCAACCTGGCCAGAATTTTCCCAAGGGTTTGGCCATGCCTTGCTCAGGGCAAGTCTATTGTAATCAACACCACATTTGCATCATGTTCAACCCCAATGCTAAAAGGAGGGGTAAACAAGATATGTTTTGACCCAGAACGTCAATATCCACAAAGATAACCTGTATAAGCAGATCAACTGCAATTTTTGGCTTCGTTTAGATGTTTCTTTAAAATGTTTCCACTTTGATACAAATGTATGGACCAAATGAAGTTATTCTCACTCTAGAGCAGAGTAAATTTTAAAAATCAAGCCCAGACCTTCTTCTCCAACCAAGAAAAAAAAAAAACCCTCACACTCTGGTTAGAGTAATACAGCAGGTTTTTCAGGACTGGAATATAGTATTTTATCCAATCTCTAAAATTTTTGGACTAAGAACAGAACAGAGAAAAACCCAACCATTCTGGAAAGATGTTCTTGAGACAGAAGAGGGAAAACAAACAGACATAAATAACCAGCAGCTGCAGAAGAGCTCAGCTGCATCCATACCTGCACTCTGCACAAAGGCACTGAGATTTATACAAGGTAAAGCTGAGAGTTCAGCAGGACTGGTCCCCCACCAGCTCAGAGCACTGGGGTTATCTTACTCCCCCTCCAAAAAGAAGCCAAAACAAAACCCCACAAACACATTGCCATCAAAGATAGGCTTCACATTAGCCTTTTGACCTGTTGGAGCTCACACATCAGATTAAATGTACAGAACCACCCCAACAAAGAGCATCAGCAAGAGCCCCTTGCCCTGGTGTCAAAGCCCCATAGAAGAGAAACCAGCTGGGATTTCCCGCTGCAGGTGGACCATTCTCCAACCCATGCAGCTCAGTGTCTCTGCTATGGCACAAGGGGTTTGTTCTGCTGTCTCTCTGCTCTGGATGAAGCTCAACAAAAGCAAAACCTATAAGGACAGGACGAGGAGAGATGACAGATCACACACTGTGTTTTTGACACTTCTGTCCTCAGCCGTGGAGGTACAACATTGAAATAATTGCCAGGAGTGAAGATATTTATTAATTCCTCTTCTCTCCCGTGGCTTGCCAGGCAAAGCAGTGTTTATAAGGCCAGGTTCTTTTCACAAATCCTCACACAAATCCCACTGAGATCAGCTGGGGTGCTACACAAGCCTCCCAGATCATCAGTGGAGACCACACCTTTCATTCCAAATCCAGGTCCCCGCATTCAGTAATTTACCTATTCCACCCCAATCTCTCCTGGTTTAACGTCCCCTGACTTCACGGGCGCCGTTCCCTTTAAGTCTCTCCTGGCTCAGAGATGCAGACACGGGAGAAGGGCCACCCTGGGCTAAAACACACATACACGCACATGACTTAACACCCTGATCCTCCAGGATAAGCTATGAGCCTGTAAATCACCACACTTCCAGAAAACAATAGCCACCTCTTGTTTAAATAAAACTGCACCTGCTACATTAACATACCACCGAACAATCGCTTTGTTTTTCGCCAGGCATCCAGGCTGAAGCCGCGCTGCTTCCTGACCCATATACTGAAAGGGTATTCTTAGAAGGGGAGAGGGGTTTCACAGAGCGCACCAGTTTAGCGGTGATCACCTTCCTTCCTTCTTTTGTACTGGGGATACGTGGTTTTGTTTAGCTTTCAACAGGTTTATTTCCATCACGGCTCTCCAAGACCTTGCAGCCCTTCTTTGGCAAACGTTGCCTCTTTTTGTTTCCTATCTTGGGCTATTGCAAGCTCTGAAGTGTGCTTTGGGCCATTTCGAGTAATTTTTAAGGAGATTCTTCTCCCATCCAAAGAGTTTGGTCCAGGCAGGTGCCAGGTGAAAACATCTTTGCCAAATGTTGAAACGCTGCTAAATTGTTTTGCTCTCCCCCCAGCAGGTTAATTATGATGCCTGTTTCGAGTTTATTTATCTCTACTCTGTGATTTTTTATTGATTGTGCTGAAACCCTCTTCTTGTGGGGTTATTTTGCTCAAAAAATGTGCTCAGTTGTGATTGAAAAATGGACTGTGGGAGAGGTTGGGTCAGGATGCAGGCAGCAATGAGTTTTGTAGAAGTAGGCAGTGGTTCTAAGAGCCAGCTTCTCCATTTCACAAAGAAAAACGGTGTCTCCAGTGGGGAGCATGGATGGGGCATTGCTAACCCAAAAGAATGTTTTATTCCTGAATCTGAGCCCGAAGCAAACCCAAATCCAGCCCGGCCAATACATTTCTGCTTAGATGTGCATCTCAAAACAAGCACCCTGCCTCCATTCCCGTGTCCACCCACAGCCAGGAGCTCCTTCCTCACGACCAGCTTTCCAGGAACACGGTGCCCACTCCTCCTCGCATCCTCTTCCTGGATGCCTGCCCCACGCCACGTTTCCTGCTCATCCCACACTGCTCTGGGCCGGATCTGGCACCTCCCAGTTCACGCAATCATTTCCACTCTTGGCTGCCTGAAGCCAGAGAACTTTGTGGGAGCTGTGCTCCATGGTCCCCATCCACAGTAACATCAAACTTCCAGCCATTTGAAATTACAACTGAACTTATAAAACGCCATCTGGATTCAGACCATCCTACACAATCGTAAGAAAATCAGTCCTGCTCCTGCAGTAGGTTACTCCTCTTCCTTTTATTCAAATTGCAGCTCTGCAGCCTGAGCATCAAGTGGCTTTTAGTGAAGCAGCTCAGAAATAAAGAGGATCTTACCAAACTGCATTTCAAGGCACTGCTTGGAGTTTCAGGTGGGTCCTGGAAGCCAGGTTGCAAGGATAGTCTTCAGTGAACTGACTGACCACCATGGGAACTGGGATTCTCTCTCACACAAACTAGCAAACACACAAGTCCACACTGGCACCTACCACAACTCTTTCATAACAAATCTCTGCATGCCTCATCTACTAAGTGCCCAACCAGTCCACTCTCTCATTATTGTTCATTTCCAACCAATATATTAAATTACTTTTAAAAAGCTTCCACATGCTAGGCATGACATTTCTCAAAGTCCCATACAGTGGAAGAAATTATCCTGAAAGCCAGGATAACCTCCTGGTCCCTTTATCAGCATGATGTGTAACCCTATACCAGGAAAACAGATGCCAGCTCTCCTGAAGATCTGCCCTGAGCAGCACCTGCTCTGCTGCACCCTTCCCCTGTGATGGATCCCAGTGGACATCTCTGGCCAAAGCCTTGGCCAAAACCCCCAGCAGCACCGTGTGAATTCACTGCCTCCAGACCAGAGAGCCCAAACTGGGATTCAAAGCCCTGCTGTGCCTCATACCAGGACCAGCACTGAGATGGCCAGAGGGAATCACCAGTGTCTGCAGAGTTTCACCTCTGTGAGTCTTGTCAGTGCTGAGTCTCAGCAATGATCGCAGCCACCCGTGCAGGAGTTGTCACTGTGCCACAAGAAAGGCCACCTGTGGGACAGCCAGGTGCTGGGAAGCCTTTTCAGCCCAGCAGCAGCTTGGGGTCGGGAGGAACCAGTACACCTTACAATGAAGGGAAACTGAGCCAAGCTCTGGACCAGTCCCTTCCTGACACAGGGACGTTTGAATTATGGGTCAAGAACAAAGCGCCCTGTTAATAAGAGTTTGTTTCGTGCAGTGAAAAATGTGCAATATTGGGTTCACAATCTGGATTCCAAACTGCCTGGCCATTTTCCCTTCAACTTTCCAAATTTATTGGAGTACAAGAGCTTGGCTCTCTTTATAGTGTTCAAATGACTGACACATCACTCGGTCACGGAGACTCACATCCCCCATCTCTGCTGTGTCTGAGGGCAGAGTCAACTCTTGCACGAGCACACACTGCCCAAGTTCAACATCCACCTGTTCATCCACAGGACAGTTAATTCCTGCTGAGCCCTCAGTTATCAGTCTCCTTTTATTGTGCTGTGCTGGGGGCTTCTCTCCTACCTTGCTCCTTCCAGAAGCCAGTCAACTCTATCACCAACTCTCCCAAACACAGTGATTAACCCTGCAGGCATCTCTGGAGTACAGATGGAAGAGAAGCCACCACTGCCAACATCTCCCAGACTCACAAGGGTCAGAGGCACCTTCTCATGTAGGAGGTGAGATAAAAACCTTCACCCTCATGGCAGATGGTTGACTGCTGGCTGTAGGTACATCCAACACCTGCCAAGCTGAGGGACCAGCTTGTGTCCCAAGGGGATAAAGGAAAAAAAAAACTACAGGGGGGGGAGGGCAGGGGGTGTCATTCAGCCTTGGAGCAAAGCCTAGAAGAAGCACCACTTGCATCTTTGGCCCCCACGCCCTTCCCCTGCTCTAGTCACCAGAGAGTACTTCTTCCCTTCCCTTTTATCAGTCAGGCTCACAGATTGAATGTTATCAATTGACAGCTTTAAAGCTAAGGAATTGTATAAATTAAATACAGTCCGCAGCAAATATACTGAGGAGCTAGAATTTATGTACACACTAGATATGGGAGCTCTTAGTTATTACCCACTTAAGGCTATGGCACTGATGAATGGTAAGGCCACCCCATCCCTGAAGGCACTTTTCATTACCCACAGTATAGGAATATTGAGAGAGTGTGTGTATGTATCCAGCATGACTGCTCATTTCCATAGTTCTCCATCAGGTTTGCATTCAGTTTATAAAATAAAAAATTACTCCAGGGACACATTTCACTCATTCCAGAACCCTTTCTCTCTCTCTCTCTCCCTCTCTCTCTCTCTCTCCCAGCCCATATCCTGGCTGCCTCTCTCCTTCTTCCAGACCCGATACTGTAACAATGCCTTTAAATCTGATGGTGCTTATTAAATGAAACAACTTAATTACTATCAATATATAATGTTGTGTACTCCAGCCTCAACCAAGGCGTCTGATCCCATTCTGCTCCTGACCTTTAATGGCCATCAAATCAAAGTAATTTTGGTCAGCTCAGTACAGCTCTGACACATGCCCAGGTCAGGAAGATGAAGGGACACTAATCTACCATGTTACCCTGCCCATTGTTTAATACCTTTTTCAATAGAATCTAATAACTGGAGAAATGCCAGTTTTCTGTCTAGTTTGGGTTAAAACCTCTTTCGCTGAAAATAAATAATTATGGAACATTCTGAATAGCCCAGGGTTTACATAATTGGTGCCTCTTAGACAGAGCAATATACTTGCCTTTGAAGTTTGCAAGGAGAGGAATTTAGGAATTCAAATCAGCGGCAGCGCTCCTGAGTGTGCTGCTCTCTCCATCTTGGAGGGGCCAGCACCAAAGCAGGCTTAATTAAGGGAAGTGAAAACCACTTTCGATTCACCAAGGTAACACAACAAGTGCATTGCTTCCTCTGAATTGAGGGGAAAATAGCAGGAATGCTTCCACTCAACGGCAGCTATTCTGCAGCCTGGGACTTGAGTCCTTTGGAGGGGAGGGGGGAAAAAAAAAGAAATCTATCATAAAATAACCAGCACCCCATGCATAAAGACAACAGGAGTGTTTAGGTTCAAGCATTACTATTTATACATATTGTTTCCCTAGTGCTAAACAAAACAGGTTTTCCCAGGCCAAAGCAAGGGATGCTGCCAGGAGAACTAGACACCCTGTCTGGATAGGACAAATAGCTTGACCTATTGACAGGGCAGCTGGATGCAGCAATATTTTATAGTTTGCTAATGCACTTGCACCAGGCCACTCTCAAAGCAACCCACACTCCAGAAAAAGAAATATATAAATAAATAAAACCTAATAACCGAACTGCAGCATGAAAACGTCACGTCAAGGCGGATACCAGCGACTCTCTGGCAAACCAGCCCTGGCTGCATCAAATGCAAGGGCAGGAAACTGGGGAAGCATTCAGGGATTGCCAGGCTTCAAACCAGCTCTGCCTTTGCATTGGTGAAAGAGGGAGGCTACAAATCACATCTGCCCGGCTTTTGAAAACGGCCAGTCACGGAAGCTGAGCAGAAAACACAGAAGGATGTTTTTGTTAATTACCTGTTTCTCCACTGCCCATTCTTTACCTGAAGCCATTAGTCATGTAACAGAGAGGGCAGGTAACAAAACCCAGCCACGGAGATTTATAGGGCATCTCTCAACCCCAGGGTCCCACAGCAGCTTACAGGACTGGGATTACATCATGCCAGAGCTCTTCAAAGGCTGAGGGGCCAAAACCACCCTTGGTGCAGCCTCCACCGCCCCGCAGGTGCCACTCCAGGTCACAATGAGTTTCACACAGCCACAGGCACAGGCTCCATCCCTCCCAGCCCCCGACCAAGGGGAGCAGAAGCAGGATGTAGCAGGCTCTGTACAGCTCAGCCTCTGCACTGTCCATGCTAGGGAAACAGGGAGGAATGCCATCAGCTCCGGGGGAGTTGTATGGGTGTAGCTTAGAGAAGAGTTTGTAATCAATCCTCACCCAGACACTTACTTGAGAAGGAATTCAGGGTTTGGCTGTACGTACACCAGAATCACTTCACAACCACTGAATACATTTATGATGTAATTGAATCCCTCAGTGATTTTTCTTAAAGACAAACCTTATCCATTTAGGGTCGATTCTGCATCGTTAAAGTTAATGGGAGTTTTGCCACTTACTTCAGTGACAGTGGGGCCGAGGAGGGACTGGGGCAGAGCAGATCACTCCACACAGTGTATCAGCTGCATCTCTGGCTGTCAGCTTCTCCAAGAGTCAGGAAAGGAGTATTTTTCCATTGTTTTGGAGGAAAGTTTACTCTTAAAGGGCACAAACACTGGGACTTGACCAGGAGCGTGTGACCATACTTTGCCCTCATCCAGGCTGAAGTAAATCCCAAGGGAAGCTGCTGAAATCAGCAAGGAACCAGTCTCAGCCTGGGCAGTGGTCAGCTGGACACAGAGGGGTTTTAGCACTGCCATTATGTGCTTCCCCCACACTGGCTTTGCAAGAAAATAGTATCCTGTCTCCAGACACACAAAGCCAAAGTGCAAAATATCCTTTTGATTCAAAAGTAAGCACACAAAAGCATTTTTCCTTATGAACTGCCATGCAAACCTTTTCCCTTTTCCCCGCCAGCCGTTCTCTGTGTCTGATCCCACATCTGTTTGCCCTGAGTGGAAAACACTGGTGAGTTTAAATGGCATGAGTCAACTTCCATAACCAAGAAGGGCACAGCCTAGACCACCAAATCACAGCTTATGAGTCTTTCCTAGCATATTCTGAGATAAAAGATCTCAGTTTTATTCAAACAGAGCCAAACCCCGCTGATACCTAATTTTGCTTCTATTACCTCATTAATAACCTGCAGACATTTGCAGCTTACACTTCTTTATGTCTGCATTGTGGTTGTCATACTGAGGCACGAGGGCTATTTCTTGTTGTATTTGTTTTGGGTTTAATTCCCAGTTCTAGTCTATGCCTCTGCCACCTTTGCAGGGCTGGGCTCAATTAACCCTTTTGTGTTCTCTTTGCAATGAGCTGCAGCAGTCGACAAGCAATACATGATCTTTTAACAGTATTAATGTATTCATGTGAAAATATTCATTGACAGCTTTATGTGGCGTGGCAATCACTAAAAGTGGGATTTAAAGTACAAAAGTGGCATTTAGTAGTTGAGTGTAAGGGCATGTTCACGTGTCAGTTAATTGCAAACATGTTTAAAATGTGTATTTTCAGCTAAAAAACAAACTTATATGTTTAACAAATACTTTTCCTATTGGTCAGACTGGCAAAACCAAAAAAAAGTTAAAGTAATTTGACCAGATCAGGTAAACTCCTTAAAAAAAGGTTTTAAATGAGGGATAAAACTGTTTACAAGTTTTTAACTGTAAAATATTTCTTTTCTTCTTGTATCTTGCCAATATCAATAAAGAAACAACATGTATAAATATATATAAACAGACACTTGGCATAAGAACACAATTCATGAAATATGAGTAATAGAGCAGGAAAATTCAAAGTATATTTCTTTTTTTACTGTACTGAATGGACAGGTTACTGTAAAGAATACATTATGTGCAGATGGATGAAAACACAAAGTGCACGCAGGATACGTAGGATGTGAACAGGGTGTTCATTTCCAGGTAGAAATGCAAACATTTTGGTCCATTTCAGATCTCACTTACACTGCACTATTTGGTGTCATTTCATTGACTCCCATGTATTTGGACTTGAGTCCAGCAAAGCACTTAAACACATGCTTAGCTTTAAGCGCACAATAGTCCCCTTGAAGTCAAATTAAGCACATATTTACGTGCTTTGCTGGATCAGGGCCATACTACAGATTTACACAGATGTAAGTGAGCTCAGATGAGCTCAAGCCACAATGTTTGTGTCCAGATTCAAATCCAATTGGCAAAAGCTTTCAAAAGCTGGAGGTATTTGGATTAGGGGTTTTGGTCCAAGCCAATCTGTAACTTTAGTACCTGAACCCGCATTTCTTGTGCGCCCAAGACTCCCATCGGCATTAGTGGGAGCTTTGGAGGCACAAGAAGTACAAGAGCAAGACCTCTGGGACTAAAGAGCCAATTTACTTAAACCCAAATTATAACATTTTTTAACCTTTAGATTAAACCAAACTCCCACCAGAGTTCAGCCCTCGCTCCATTACGTTTCTCACCCAGCATTTGGATTTTTTGTTTATTGTATTACTATTGCTTTTGGCCAGCGTTCACTTTGTTATATAACATTAACCTAGGAAAAAGCTAATGGGCACCATCAAGTAGCTGTTAACATAAAGCACTTACAAACAAGTGCCATTAGCAGAACAGCAGACAGCACAGGAACTCATTTATGGTACGTCTCTTAACGTTGGATAAACACAGATTTACAATTTTTAAATGGCAAAGGATGCCTCAGTCTGGTCGGAAATTTGCTTATAGGTTTTTCACGGACTGCACAGGTCCAGCAATCAGGTGCCACACACTGAACCCCCAGCTATGGATACACCAGCTGAGAGGTGCTGGAGCACACACTGACACACATTTTCACCCATGTGCACGCACCAGCCTCTAACACCACTAGATTTTCACCTTGGGGCATCAGACACACAAGTCTCTTTCTACATGGAAAAAGAAAACCTTCAAAGCATCAGGAACAGAAGTTGTCACCTCCCACTCTGCACAGATCAACAGGTTCCTGCTTCTGGTACTGCACAGAGCAGAGGTGGCTGCTGGCTTTGGGAAGCCTGTGGTTCCCATAGATGTGGGAAACACAAGCATGAACATGGGAAATCCCCCCAGCCCAGCACTGAGGGCAGCACAAGAAGCTGGAGAGCCCTTTCAGCAATCCCTGCCCTCTCCAGAGGATGCTCCTCATCAGCAACAGCCTCCAACACACACCTCACCCTCGCTGTGGTCAGCAAAGCCTCTGTGAGACAGCTCTGCTGGTTTTATCAGATGCTGCTATAGGATTAGCACATCTTTTCTTGCTTATTAACCAAAACCAGAGTGAGGTGGTGCTATTCAATCACCTCCATCGCTGCAAATACAGCAGGCAAAGCTCTCACAGCACACTGTGAGTGTTCAAGAGAAAGGCAGGCCCTGAGCACCCTTAAAACTATCTCCATTCTCACACATGACTGACCAAGGCAGCAGGGAACTACAGAAACCCACTGGATTCTGCTGCTGCCTGATGGTCATCTGAACCTGCAGCCAGAAATTAATTAGTTTTCCCCTTTTTTATAAATATTTCTATACATCAAGGAAAGTACAAAGAACATGGTAGAATCACAGGGCTGGAAGGAGACACAGCAGAAGTGCTGTCACTAAAGGCTGCAACACAAAGTGAAACTACATGTGGCATCCAACACCTATTCCTGCAACGTTTTAGCTGTGGATGGGGAGACTGTGCTGGGAACAGAGGGGTTTGTCGTTCCCCTGAGCTAATCTCCAACATGATCTGAAAAGCTCACAGGGGAGGAAGAAAACCTCTTCCTCCTATTGCTTTGGGATTTTGTAACCAACACTGGAAAAAAAAAAAAAAACAGTGCCAGTAGACACAATACTAAACAAGTGCAAACTTTGCAGAAAGAAAAAAAAAAGAAAAAAAAGTAGGTATTTCTCAAGGAAACATCAAACCTTTTCTTGTAGCCTCTGCCCAAAATACAGGAGAAATAACATTTCATTGACCCCAGGTCTGGGATAACACCTTGAGACTCCTGTTATAGCATGTACTTACACCCGGGAGATGGAAATACCTTCAATTCTGAATACAGGGAGTAAATAAGCAGGACCATATTTTGCCAAAGCCCAAAATCACCCCCTGGCCCAAACCCACCACTGAGTGAGCAGTACCTGAGATCATGACTCCACACACAGCTTCATCTGGAGCAGAGTGAAAAACACATTCCATGGTGTCCTACAGGACAAATGGCAAAATATTTGGAAGAGAGAAACCTGCCTTTGGCTCAGCACAGAGCCAACCTCCGTGTTCCCTAATTAACTTGCAAACAAGGGTAAAAGAGAGAGCCCAATTTCACCTGGCACAGTTGAGCAGGCCCCTGTACAGCTGCATCGAGGTGAAACTCAGGAGATGCACAGTCACCCTCAAAATCTTTCTTTTCTCTTTGTACAGAGTGACCTTCACCCCTGTATCTCCCACCAGTCCCATGTCCCATCCCCTCTCAGGTCGTCTGACACAGTGAACTCACCTGTGGGCTTTTAAAAATCTGAGAATCTTGATAAAATCACAGAAAGAAATCAGCTGGACAGCCTGGATACTTGAAAAGTTGTAAAGGACAATATTGGTGGGGCACAGTCCCAGTTCATTGGTACATAATTACAAAAGCAGATGTCCTGCTCTTCTATATTGATTTTTGCTTTCTTTCCTTGAAAAAAATTGCACCTCAGTTAAGTGCCTTTCCTCACTCGAACATTCAGGAAGCCAGGAATGATATAACTCTAGTCTAAAATTTACTTTTCCTCAGATGGTGTTGCACATCTCAACTGAGTTTTTTAACAATATTATACATTTTTTTTAATAATCACCAAGATCAGCATAGCTGTAATATTGGAAAAATATCCTAAAAACTGATATAGCACTGAGGGCTACAAAACACAAGAGTGACTGATGGGTAGTCCTGATAATTCTGTATATCAGGAAGTGGAATGAGAGATGGATAGATAACATAATGTTGTTATATAGCCACAAAAACAAGCCCATAAAGATATTCCCAGAAATTAAAGCCCTGGCTGTCTCACCATGATTCTTTGCAGTGAAATTAATGATACCTCTGGAAGAATGCAAACCCCAAGGACACACCGAACTACAAAAAGGAGAGAAAAATTCTTATTTTAAAGAACTGAAACTATTTTCCACTTCTAAGTGTTAGAGATTAAAGACCTTGACAGAGTGAAGATTGCCCTGTATCTGCTTTCTCTGCCTCTGGATGGATCCCAGGAGGAACTGCCAGCACTGAGTCCATCCCCTGCCAAAGCAGCCTCTGCTCTCACACCAGTTTTACACCAGTTTAGCTCCTGTGCTCTGGGACTGCTTCTTCAACATTCTGAGAGAAAAAAACCCTTGGAGCCAGTGCTGTCTGTGAGGCTCCTGCAGCTGACAGAAGCTACAGCCTGGGGAAAAGGTCTGTCTGCTCCCGCTTCTCTGATGGTCGAGGAAAAGGTATTTTGGAGAAGAAAGGGATAAGAAACTCCAAGGACAAGAGAGTTTGGCTGAAAACCCCACCAGTAAAACATACTTTCTCCTGACAGCCTCCTGCAGAATATGTCTTCAAGCTATTGGCAGATTTGGACACACATAAAATATCTTTTGCTAATACATTTTCACGTTAAGTTGATCCAGATAATTTCTGAAATTAAGTACCTTTTTCCCACTTAATGTGTATCAGCCATGTACTTCTGTTAACTCAGTCCAGTGTCAAAATACAGCAGTAGAGGTTAATACTTAGATGTAGCTGTTTTCCTAGCCATTCATATCACTTTTATTTCCTTTCCCTTTTTGTTCTTTCCTTAACCTCTTTTTCACTGCTGTTAAATTCCTTGCTTTCATTTTTGCAGGAGTTCAGCCTTCCAGCCCACTCTCCGATGCTGTTAGACATCAGCTCAGGCTCAGACTTATTACTTCTGATATGTCACTCCTCAGGCAGGGAGCCTAAAGCAACATTGCTCCCTCCAGCCCTCGCAGGCTTCAGCTGGATCCTCACCGACCCACAGAGCACAACTATTTCTGCAGCAGGAACACAGGGGGAATATGTGGACCTGAAGAGTAAGCCCAGCACCTTAATTTACACTGAGCCTCTGAAACAAGAGACTGAGCTGGAGGTCAAGATGCACTGAGGTGTTTTAGCCATGTTAGATGGCTGAGATCATGTAAAAATATATTTTTATCTATTTATATATAACTGGTATAGCACTGGGGAAGGAGAGGAAAGCAGGAGAATGACATATTCAGAGCCTATTTAGTATTTGAAAAGCACCAGTCATCTCTTAAAACAGATGTCCTGAATTATTCCTGTGCAGGAAGGTGCCAGCAGAGCTGATTTGTTTGCCTCCTTCTGCTTAGGGGTCTGACAACAATCCATCAGACACACCCCATCTCCCAGACCTCTTCCCCTCACCATCCCTGCCTACTTTCTGGTCACTTCCACCTTATTTCCAGTTCTACCTTTGCTGCTGACAGTGGGAGACAGCCCTTCTTTCTAGGAAGGTTGGCAGGATGAGTTTGATGGTTACTGGCTGCACAAGGTGCATAAACAAAGTGGGTGGAAAGACATCAGATATTTTCTCATCCTCTCTGCTCTGTGGCTCCAGGAAATGCAACATATGAAAAGGAAATACAGTAACTGGAATTGATATTCCTTTTTATTCCTCAAGTTTCTTCACCTTTTTTCCTTTCCCACGGTGGTCTCTTCTTTCCCTTGTCTCACTCATGCTACATAGAGTACTGAGCACTGGTGAGGTCTAAATTCTGTTCAAAACCCCAGAAGGGGCTTTTAAGGTTATATCTGAGTCCTCAGACCAGTTAGAACTGGAAGAAGAAATGTCTGTGATTTAGTGTCTAATAAACAAACCACCAAGGTCAAGATGGCATTTTCTCCCATATCCATGACCACTTCCCTCAACATTTTGAGCTGTTGCATGTCTCAGCAGTACTCCCTCCAGTGCCCAGCCATGTTTAATTTCCCCTCTTTAAATGACTTCCCAAAGAGAAGTGGGTGTGAATTATTGCATTGTAAATAAAAGATTTTTAAAAGATGAGCCATGCCAAGTGTGAAATAGTTACTGTGTGAGGAGCAAACATAGTGGAGGTTTATCTTGTGAATTCTAGACCTGGGTTTACACACAGCCAAAAGGCTGAGGGACAAGGGATTTTAATAGCCTGGTTTAGAAAATGAGCCTGGAGATTGTGATGATCACCTCACCTGTAAAAACCAGGGCCCTTAAATGTATTTCAAATTAGAAATTCTTCACTCTCCAAAAATAAGTGTCTGTTGCTCATCCCTGGACCTGGATCAAACTATTCCTGTTTCTTTAAAGGATTATCCCTTCCAAGGGCTATCCAGCCATGCTGGGCTCAACCTTCAGCTTTCCACAGCAGAGCTGAACGCTGTCGCCATGTCCTGCCCAGTGGTCTGATCCAAAAGTCAATCCAGGTCTGATCCACTTTGGGAGCCTGGAGTGTGTGGTGCTGCTTCCCACGGCAGATCCAGACACTGTAGGACCTTGGCTTCTAACATTTCTCCCTATTTACAAAACATTATACCTAAAACCATTACACTGGTAACGAAACTGCAATCAGAAGCCCAGAAATTGCTAAATAAAGCCCATTTTACTGCTTAACTTCAAGGAAAACCATAAAATTATCAGTCCTCTCTTTCCTTGATATATTTTCCTCGCAGTTTGCGATGCTCCGTGGGGTATTTTGCTATGTGAACTCCGTGACGGTTTGGCTCCAAATTATCCGAACATAAAACTGAGCTTATGGAGCCTCACTCAGAGGTTGTGTGGACCCTTTTTATTGGCAGGGACTTAAAAAGAACCTTAATAAACCTTATAGGCTTGAGGGACATTTTGGTTGCTGGCTCCTGCCAGCCACACCGCTCAGGTCCCTCTCGCAGCGCCCACGTGGAAAGCGGGCTGGAACCACAATCCGGGGGTTTTATAGGGCTGGATTACCTGCCGGCGGTGCCTTCTTCCTTCCCTGCGAATCTCAGAGCTGTTTTCTTTGAAAGCAAGCAGGTGATGCTGCAAGGATACTCATAGCTTAATGCAGCTCCATCACCCAAGATTATGGACACGGCCAAAAATAACAGGGTTGGCTAAAACAGAGCTGGGGGGGCCGTTTGCTGGTAGGGGGAAAGGGTTGATGTGATTAAAGCTGAAGCACGTTCACCCATGTGCAAGCCATGGTGTCCTGACTCTGTGGATTTTCCTTAAAGCACCCATTTCTCCTCAGGGTTCTATTACTGCCTCCAGTGATGCTGTAATTGCACGTGTAGGGCAGCAGGCCCCAGGTTTAATCTGCATAACTCAGGGCCCAAGCTCTGTGCGGGCTTCCCATGTTTGCACAGAGCACAGCACAACAGACATCCAGTCCTGGCTGCATTCTGTGGTTGCTGTTTTAATTCAAGTCATAATAAATAATAATGGCAGGTTGGAAATAAATCTTCTGTGTTTGGTCCATGACTGATCCTTCAGCGTGGTACTTGGTAGAAGCCCCAGCTGGGAAGGTTTGCTGCATCCCATCCAGGTTCTGATGCTGTACCACCCCTTCTGGCTCAGTCTCACCTCAATTTTCAATCAGGGCATTGGTATAATACAGATAATTTCACCTTTTCTCTCATTCTGAGGTTGGTCACTGATGTTTAAGACACTGCACAGGTTTATTCACTCAGATCTCTCTGATCTGCATCATCTGGAGTGACCTAGTGCATCATTTCTTAATTTCTCAGTTACCTTAGCTTTCTTAGGAAGCACAAACTCCTGGACAGTAATTATTCAGGCAGAGCACAGCTGCTTAATAGCATTTTCACATGCAGCCAGTGACTACTGAAATACTGCTTTCTACACGAACTGAAAGAATCAGGACAAATATTTCATGCTGTTTATATTTCACAATTAAGAAGCCTTCATTATTGCTGTAAATCATCATTATCACAGCACAGTAACAATGAAACAGCAAAAGTATAAGGCAGTGACGTTAGCTCAGATACAGCTGGTACCTCTTTGCTTTTCAGTGTTGTATATTATTAGACCAATGCTCCATGCCAGTCCCTGTAGCCAAAAATACATCAAGAGCCTAAAAAAAGTAAAATAGAGACATCACTTCAAAATTATTTCAAACAACATATTTCCTTTTTTTTCCCTTTAAACAGAGCCACAAAGAGAATGGGAAAGATTAAAACTCACCAAAAGCACTGCTTAATTCCTCACCAAGGTGCAAGTAAATAAAACGTGCCACAGTAAGTTCAAATCGCAAAGAGTTTTCAAGAGGGAAGGTTAATCATTTCTGTCAAACGTTGGAAATGTTAAATGGTTTTTAAATCAAAAATATAGGCACCACCAGTGATTCAAGCTGTGCTTTAGACATGTTTGGGGTGATTTTTTTCCAGCAGTCGGTGCTTGTCTCTCACATACCTTCTGTTTGTCTGAGATGAAATCAGGAGGTAATAAACGGAGCACTTACTGAAGGAACCAGGTACTTCCAGCAGCAGAGCTATTTGTTCAGAAAGTACAAATTCAGGCTGTCTGGAGAACCACAGTCCTTGGAGTGGAGAACCAGGGGTGCTGGACCACTCCCACACCCCGCAAATGCCCACCACAGCCCTCAGAGCTCCTCAGCCCATGGGAGAGATGGGGCATGGTGGGGAACGAGGATTCAGAGTCACCACAGTCCCCCCATCAGCAGCGTTCATATTTCATCCTAATGGCTAAAATGACTCTTAAATGAGGCCAGATTATAGGGCCAACCTAATTCACTTAGACTGATGTAAACCCAGGTATCTGTTACAGCGTCACATGTTGGGGCTCACCGCAGAGCAAAAGCTGCTGATAACCACCCCCCCCCTTGCCCCCAAGGATGAGGGGAAGCAGATTCCTCCCAGACAGACCCAGTCCAAGGCCCGTTGAAGTCAGTACGAGCTCCTTCAGCTCCAGTGGGTTTGGGATAAGGCCCACAGTGAGCTCTGAGCCAGCCCTGCTGCCAAAACGCAAAATCCTTTTCCATTGGCTTTGCCAGTTTGGTGTTAATACATGTGTGAAGGAGCTTGGGGCAGGGGGGAAGTTTTTTGAGGGTTTGTTTTTTTAAACTGAGGAATGATTTCACCCCTGCCAGCATGTGGACTTTGTGCAAAAGAACAGGAGAGGAAGCGGGAGATCTTTTTCTTGAAGCCATCAGCTCCCTGCTGCAGCATCCCAGCAGAGGTTGGATGTGTACACCACAGGGACCCCTGGGTCCCTAAAGCTGGGTTAACCCCCTCTCTCTGCTGCAGAGGGGCAAATCTGGAGTCATGGGTGGGCATCAGTACAGAGCCCTGCTCCCCAAACCAGCTGAAACCAAAGGAGGGCCAATAAAACATGGGATGTGGGAGAAAAGTATCCCTCGGACACAGGTGATCCTCCCATCCCAGTAGAGCAGGACCTGCTGCAAGCTGGTATCATTTCTATCCCATTTTCCCTGATAAGCAACACTGTCCTGAGCCATCCTCCAGCTTTCTCTGCCTCTCAGCTCTTTCCTCACTGCCTGGTTTTACGTTGTACATGTCCCACACAAGATGCTGTTGCCCCTTTGGCTTTCCAGGGGAAGGGCTCTGCCTTCCTGTGGCTTTCAGAGCATGCAGCCCAGCCGGTCTCAGAATTAGACTGGGGCTTTTCCAGGCTGCCTCAGTATAAACAGCTTCAGTAAGGGCACATGTTATACGGTAAGATCATCCGAAACCAAACATTTTCCCACTGCACACAATAAACATCCATAATAAATTACATTATACAAAATATATTTATGGCTAATTTTTTAATTTAAACCACCTGGGAAATTTTTGTTAGGCTGGTTGATATGAAGGTCTCAGTATTCTGGTAATCTAATGATATCTAATAGACAAAATAGTATGATGTTACAGCAGTCTCAAAGCTTTCATTTTCTGTATCCCTCTCAGAGATCAAACTGGCAGAACTCATATTTTTTGAAATTTTATACATAATTGGTGATGCAATTGCCAAAAATAACCTATTCATAGAAGTCTTGCTCTTCTGGTTTCTAACTTACTGTAATCACGGAACAGACCAGCACACTGCTTTGCAATGGAATATGGATTTGGGTCAGGGAGCAAGGGCTACGATTGTGTGGCAGTTTCCATTCTGAGGATTATTTTACAGGCAATTTAAATTTAGTTTGGAGTTTAAACAGGGCTAAAATGTAGTGCATCCATTCATACATATAAGCAATTCTTCAGAAAAGAAATAAAGCTGTAACTTGGGTATATTTAATTTCTGAACTAAAATTTTGCTCCAATATAAGATTTTCTAAACAAAAGCTATTGGTGTCAAAGGAGACAAGAGTGCTTCTGTTGCATAAATTAGGCCCAGAATTGTAATCCTTCCACCATAAAACTCTCATGCTCATCACAGATCAGCCAAGATTTCTAAAAAGAGTCAAGATCATCACAGATCTCTCTCTGGTCAATACAAATCCCAGCTCAATCCGTGCTGTGGATCTGCAACGAGTGCTTGCGGCTTGGTAGTTGCTGGACTCATTTAAAAGTGCAGCCCATAGCTTTAGCTACTTCCTTGCCTCCTGTTGTTCTTGGGACTTGGAAGCCATGTGGTACATTTCAGCCTTAACTCTGAATTTCCTTTATTCTGAGATCAAACTCTGACATTCCCTCAAGGTAGTGGGGGTTATGTCATTGCGTATATCCCAGTTTAAAAGATAATGCTTTACTGAAACAGACCACAGCATTAAACCCTGAAATAAAACGAATTGTATTTCACTGCCCAACTCTTATGGCTGGATTAACTCACATTTCTCTCTCTTTGTTACATATTTAGCACCAAATACAATATTCATTGCAGGCTAGCTTCCCTCCTCCCACACGTATCCGTGGCTGCCCTTTCTTCCAGCAGCACTGGAGAAGGCAATGCCTTGGCATAGCCTGCAAATGCAAACAAAAGGGAGGGAACATAAAGTCAATGAGTGATCAGGCAGGGCTGCTTTATACCCTGAAAATTTTGATTTTTTTATTTAAAATGGCAATGCAAAGAGGCAGAGTCCTGGGGACAACGACATCCACTTCTCCTTAGCTTCCTCATCCCCTTCCCTACCTGGCTGTTTCTCTTCCAGTAAACACCTCCCTTCAGCAGCTCCTGCAGCAAAGGGGTCTTGGAGGTGCTTCCTGATGCTTACTGGTCTATATCATGATCTGTGCTGGTCTTGTCTGGGTGTTAAGAACTGCAGCAGTAACCTGTTGCACAGGAACACACAGGAACCCACTGGAAATCCACCACAGAGCGGTGATCAAACCACTGACCCCAGACCCTGCTCTCTGCACCCAAACCTCAGCTCCTGCACCCGATTCCTCCTTCCCACCTTTGAAAAACCCATCCTTGCATTTGCCCTCAGACCCAGGGACAGGGCACTGCTGAGGCTACTTGAGATCCAGGTAAGCAGTGCTAAGGATGGAAAACACTTTGAGCCAGACATTGGTTCTGCATAGTCGGAGCTGAAGCTGGGTTTTTTAATGACCATTTCGTTTTTAAGTGCATTCCTGTGATCCCAGCCTTGAGCTTATGCCTCCATATGAAACTGCACTGCTTTAACTGGGTGCATAGATTATAAAACCAGGAAGAGTGGTCTGGTCTGCTCCCCCTGTATAACACAAGCTACAGGAATTCCCTAAATTAATTCCTGTTTGGATTAGCTCATATCTTTTTAGAAAAACAGCCAACTTTAATTAAGACAAAGGAATTCCACTGATGTTGAAACCCACCCAGTTCTCAGTAAATAGTTTTACTGGTTAAATACCTTCACTACTTAAAATATGAACTGCATTTCTAATCTGCATTTGTCCAGTTATACCTCTGTCTACCGAATAACATGACACTTACATCTGCTAGTTTGAAAACCATGAGGAATTAAACCTTTTTCTGTTCTTCATAAGCCACTTCTTGCCTAACTAAACTGAAATGATGTAAAACTGATTGTATTAAATTACAGCAAAAGAACACCGACTTGCTCCAAAAATGACAGCAAACCTAGTTAAATTTTAAATAAACAAATATTATGAATTCTTGGTTGGAAACCTAAGTGTCTGAACAAGCCCTTCCAAAGCTAAAGTACATTAGTTTAAAAAGTGGTTTACTGCAAAGCAAAGCAGTTCTGTGGACAAGGTTTCATTAGCTGAGATTTATAAAACTCCTTCTGCCTCATCCACCCTGGGCTGGAGCAACCACCAACACTTTCTTTCTTCCATCACACATACCTGTCCCGGCACAAAATTCATCCCACTTTCTTCTTCAGCAACTCAGAGAGCTTTATCAGGGAGCTGTGCTCCCCAGGGCAGGCAGAAATACCTTCTCTGTCCAGCCACCTTTACTTCCATGGGAAGGCAATAAAGATTTTACAATGGATACTCCCGCCACAGAAGCACACAACCAGTGCACTTGGGAAGCATCCCAGGGAACAACACCCAGACTGCTGCACATCAGCACTGTGGTCCCTACATGCACCCAGAATGTTTCAGAGCCTTTGTGGGTGTGCAGGTATTGGTGTCAGGACTACAAGCACCCCAGGAGCCTGTGCATACCACAATTCTCTCTAAACGATACACTGTGCATATATTAATCACAATTATCTAATGGATTTACCTGCTTTTCCCTCTGTGTGTGCACACACTACACAGGTATTGTACACAGAGATAATTATATCTCCATGGCATAAGCAGAAAAGTATGTCCTGAACACACATGTATGCACACATCTCCACAAGCACAGCCACATCCACGCTTACATGCACTTAAATAAGTAGGTGAATAGGTGAATATGAACACTAATAGCCATTTATGGCAAACAACAATGAAAGCTGTCCCTGGAGCCCGCCTAGGGTATGGCAGCCAAAATGATTGAGTATGTACAGGGCACTGCTGCAGCAATGGCACTCACTTGGGCCTCCTTTTAGAAATGATTAATATTTAACCGACTTGGTGAACCTGGCTTTGGTTTTAGTTATGATTAGATAACAGAGTGCACAGAGCTGTCCCACAAAAGACGTGGTGGGATGTCCGAGCAGCTGCCACTCGTGCTTTGCGAGAAGACAGACAGAAAGTGAGAAGAGGGGAGAGGGAGAGATAGGAGACAGTGGAAAACAAAAAGAAAAACCAAAAGTGCTCAGCTCCATTTGTGTTCGTTTGGAAAGAAAAGGGGGAAAAGCAGCCTGAGAGGCCAGTGTAATAAGATGCTGTAGCTTTCATGAAAGAGGTGAAATAATTTTAAACACAGACACACAATGAGTTTATTTATTTAGAAAGTTGTTAAATAGAGTCTGGGAATTCAAATATTCAATGTTGACATTGTACAGAGCTGGCGGGGAGCCAGCCCCAGCTCTCCAGAGGGACCCAATGGCCACGGCGCCCAGGCCCTCGCCCCTCCCAGCCCACTAACTAGGTAAAAGCCATTAGTTATACCCACAAGCAATATCTGAATCCGAGTCAAATAATGTTGCCTCAGCCAGCCAACTTCAAAGGCGTGTAAGTGTGTTTGGCTTTTTAGTGCTGGAACTGCAGCAATATGTCACACTTTTGAAAGAGTTTTGTAAACAGTTCCTTCCCCTTTGTAGAAACATTTCTTAAGTTTCTTGTACCCCATGTAAACAGCGTTAATTAACAAGGGTTACATTTTTCATTTACAAGCAGGGCTGTATTAATAACGGGCTCGCCTTTCGGACCGTCCTTTTCCTTTGTGTCCTTTCTCTGCCCGGCACCGCGGCCGGCCCGGTGTGGCCGGGGAGCAGCCAGGAGGCACCGCAAAGCTCAGCCCCGGGCGGCATCTCCTACCACGGTCCCACATAGTTGGTCCCAGATTCAGGGGTGGCTGTTGGCCCTGAGTAAGAGAGAAAGATAGAAAGTGGGGAGAGGGAAGAAAGGGGGAGAGGGGGAGAAAGGGAGGAGGAAAAGGAAAAGGAAAAAGACAAGGAAAAAGACAAAGAAAAGACAAGGAAAAAGACAAGGAAAAAGACAAGGAAAAAGACAA
>VXAC01008246.1:0-21462 GCA_013399225.1 Rhipidura dahli | reverse complement strand
CCCTGCGCGTCCCTGCGCGGGCTCGACCGGCCCCTGCGCGCCCCTGCGCGCCGCACCGCGGTCTGCGGCTCCCCCTCGCGGCCGCGGCGCCGTACTGCAGGGCGCGGGCAGGCTGGTGCGCACCCCGCGCTGCAGGGAGCGGAGAAAACCCTCCCAAAAAAACGGATTTGGATGGGACGCGGGTTTGGGGTCCGGTACCGGCGGCTGCCTGGAAGCGGAGCTGGCTCGGGGTTTGTTCCCGGTGAAAGCGGCACTGGAAACACGCGGCCCCCGAGAATTAAGCGCATTCACAGGTGGGGAGACGCGCTCAGCACAGCGCCGAGCCCTGCACAGCATTCCCAGAGAAATGTTTCCCTATGAATATGGTGCGGGGTGCCAGCTGTGAAGTAGATCTTGTTTCTGCCTGTAGGAAGGACCTGCATTTTCACAACATTGAGACTGAAAGAAAAACAGAGGAAAATTGAACAGGCCGGAGGCAAGATTGAAAGACCGGCACGGAGGCCAGAGTGGTAAAGGGCGACACTGGAGAACTGAACCTGATTTTCTGCTTCCGGGCAGATTTCCTGTGTTACTTTGGTAGTTGGTTGCATCCCCCACCCCTTACCTGAAGTGGACAGAAGCTTCCCGAAACCCAAAAGCTGGAGGTCTCTGTTTTAAGGTGCACAGCAGGGTTGTTTGCCTCTGTCCCCAGTCCCAATAGAAGGTGGTGATGCAGGACCATCCCTGAGCATGATATAGGACTCACAGATTATCTAACTGCTTCCCAAAAAGTAATTTACCCCTATACCAGAGAGACATGCAATCAATATCCTCAACTCAAGCTCTTTTCCAAGACTAAAAGCACTTTCTGGCCAAAAATGTCATATCCTCATATCCTCAAGAGGTTATCCCCAGTATGTCTTGCTCTTAAAGGAGCATCAGTGGAGAATGTAATAGGAAAAATTAAAGAGTAGGAGGGGGAAAGTAATTACAGGCCACTAGAGGAAAACAAACATGTTCTGAATGTAGACAAAACATCGAACAGAGAGGAATTAATAGTACTACAAATCAAAAGAGAAAAAATGTCAGCAAAGATCAGCAGAAAGTGAACATCCTATTTAAAGTGAAAATAGAAACAATCAAAATCACAGAGAAACTCAGAAGGGGGAAGGAATTTGAAAAGCAACCTAAAATCAAAATAAAGGAATGGAGCAAATTTTAGTCAGTACACAATGATAGTTAAAGCTGATGCATGAATGTTTAAAGAAATTGAAGTCCCACCATGAAGGTGGGTCAGCAGGTGAGAGAAAACCTCAGCTGATCAGACACAAGAGTTTTGTGGTTTATTCCCACTGGGCCAAGCTGGCTCCCATTCTGCCAAGTGAACTGGGCATGGCTGGAAAATCCCTGCAGAGGATGAAAGGGGATTTTCCAGCATGTCTCATGACCTTCCCCTTCCTCTCTGGCCTCCCCAGTGGCTTCCCAGAAGGAAGGAGCTGGGGACCAGTGAGATCTGAACTTCGAGGAGCTGTTGTCCCCTTTGGCCAAAGCAAAGAAGGTGAACAACAGGGGCTGCTCAGCTCTAGCAAGTCAGTAAAGCACTCTGGTGAAGTACATTTTCTTTGGCTGAAGACACATTCTCAAACAGGCCATGAAGGCTGGGGAAGATTTGGATGTTGAGCTGTTTAAAGATAATACTACAAAATGTAAGGAGTACAGTTATAATGGGGTGATGGCAGACAGGCTCCCAGAGCTGGTAGTGCTGAAATAAATGGAATTTTGAAATGAAAAAACGAAATAATCTCTTTGTGTAGTGAAAGCTGTGTCATGACCAAGGACTGTCATCACAAACGTGGGGCTCCCCTTTGTTCAGGGCATTATCTGCTTTCATTCACGGTGTGACTCCCAGGCAAGAGTGGGCTTCTTGCAGCTTGTCTTTAAAGGAGCCACAAAGGCAGGTTAACACATCAGCCTTTATGAAATCCACAACCCCATTTTTCCCTTTAAAGCATAAGGAACACATTCATATTTCACTCTCATTTCTCTCCAGTACAAAAGCACGGGGTCGGAATTAATGAGCAAAGTATTTGTGTGACGTTTTATATTGTATTGGCATTTATATAGTGCTTTTCACAGGCTTCATGTCAAAACCCTTTACAGGGCAATAAATCATATACCTTTCCTGATGAAATTGTATGTAGGCAATTGGGCACCTATCCTGCCCTCAGCAATGTCCCACGTGTGAGACACGGGGACTGTGATGAAACCTGCAGAAGTGGGTCTGAAAAAAAATGGATGTAGGTCAAACCTTCCCCCCTTAATATCCTGCAACACGTTAAAAACTCTTTAGAGCCCACTTGAACAGCCACAGGAAAGACCTAACCTTAACATGACAAAGCTTCTATTACAGTCTGAATTACTCAACATGCAAATCGAATTGTGGGTCTTATGCTTAACCCCAGGATTTTTTGCCTCTGAATTTAAACAAGTTGTCCATTTACATGGAAAATAAGGATTTTTCAATTGAATTCATTTCTAAAAATAGTGTCTATTCACAAGGCTGAACCCAAGTACAGAATTTTGGATGTTAGGCTTTCTGTTAGCCTTCATAACTATCCCTCCTAACACGAAGTCTGCAATGTGACAATGCATCTCTGCCCTGCTGGCGTTTCCCTTCTTATGTGCAGTTTTTCAGATAACAAAGAGTAATGAAGTTCTGAGAACCGTATGCCCGATTAAACTGACTCTTTTACACGTTTATTTGCATTCCTGCCGTGTTTCCAAAGCCACTTCGGGGTAAGAAAAAAATGGAAAGTCACCTGAAATCTTTTGGGGGTTGGGAAGCAGGAGCCGGAGTTGTGCTCCGTTGTCTGTCTGGGGGAATCACAGCACTTTGCCCAGTTAAGGGATTTTGGATTCAGTTTGTGCCAAAGGAAGATTTGTGGAGAGTCCCTCCTGGCAGATTGTAGCCCCTCCCTTTCAACCCAATCGCTCTGAGACGGCAAAAAGGCAATGGCTCAGAAGCAAATGGAAAATCTTTGCAGTAGCTAACACCATTTGAAAACCACTTTTCCACCTCCCCTATCTGTAACACATGAAAACTGATAACATTCTGCGCATACTGGCTGATAGTTCTAATGCATTAGAACCGACCTAGTTATGATTTATTAGCCGGAAGAGCTGTAAGAATAATTTATAAACGTGAANAAAAAAAAAAAAATAAAGGCACCAAATACAAGGGAAAATAATAGCGAGAGATTGAAGCTTTGATAACTGGGTTCGGTGTTTGTTTTTATGTAATGTGTTTTTATTTGCTGGCTTGAAACTCGGAGCTGTAGCAGCCCTGCCTGCCTCTAGTCCCCGAAACGGTTAACTCCNGATGCCCAGGAGGAAGTCGGGGTCATGAATACAAAAAAAAAAAAAAAAAAAGCTGTTCTCCACCAAACAGACATTTAGATTACTTAATCTAAAATCAAAGTAACGCAGAACGAGAACAAAAGGTAAAGGCACATCGCCCGGCTCCATTAACTGCCGAGGGCTGTGTTAGAAGTGGAGGGTTCTTGCATCTTTGCAGAGGTGATTAATGCCCTGTGAGACCTGAGCACTCACTGTGCACATGCACAGCCAAGGAGCAAACTAACCTGGCCTCTGCTTTCTTTTGAGTTTTGTGTCAGGAGCTCTGCACCCACAGGAGCTCAAATTCACACACTGTTGTCGTGCTCTGATGGCAACAGAGTCTAATTTTATCTCTTGTTCTCATCTGGATATACACCTTATTTAGCAGTTAAAGAATGATCTGTAAATAAAACACAGGCACAGACTTCACTGAGATGGATGATGACAATAATTAAAATGGTCTTTGCAGTGGGNAAAAAAAAAAAAACCACCCCATGCCCCCTACTATATGAAATCAGCGATCTGGTTCAATTAAACTTGCTCTCCGTAGCATAAAGCATCCACCACAATACAGGCAATGAAATCCAACAATAAAAGCCCATGCATTTTCTGCACAGTTTCCTTCTCCCTTGTAAAACATGCCGTCGTGTAAGCACCAGACATTTAATTTTGCTTCCTATAACTTACCGGATTCCTTAACAAACCTACTCTGACCACTTTTTTTTTTTTTTTTCTCTCCCCCCTTTCTTTATTTTTTCCTGCTTCGCGCTGCGCTCCACGCACACGCCTGCACAAAGCCTCGCTGTCTGCGCCCTGCGCTGCTGCCTCTAAACGACTTCAGAGGCGGGGGAGCACCCGCGGAGCCCCCGCTGCACTTGGGGAGCGCTGCTCGAGCCGCGCTTGCGGAGAGACCCGCGGGGAGGGGCTGCGCGCCCTCGGGGCCGNCAGCTGAAGTTCAAGAGTAACCAACACATTAAACCCTGAAAGTTCTATTCTTTCTGGCAGTAATATATGTGAAGATTAAATTAGACAAAATGTTTGTTGCAACAAATGGACTTCTGCTAGCATTCAGGATTATGCTCCCAGTCAGTGTTTATGATGCTTTTGGTCCTATATATTCTAAAGGTCTCAATTTCCTACTTCCATAATTTTTTGATCAGTTTTCTTTAAACTGGGAGCCTTTCACTTTTCATTTTAAAAATTACTGCTTCTTCTTAAAACTTCTAGCAGGTTATAGTTATCTGGAATGAGTACTAAGGAAAAGGAAACAAGCTAAAATAAATTACTATCTAATCTAACCCATCTGACTACTTCTAAGGTACCTATTATTGTGGTATCAAAGTACTGGATCTCTGATAGCATGTGATCTTTGATCTTAAATGGGACCTCCAATAACATTTTTAATTAAACATCCTATTTGATGCCTGCTGAAGCTAAAATGCAAATAGTGTCACATAAAGAATGAAAGTTAAGAGAGCAAGGAACAGAAAACGCTGGCTGGTTATAGTGTGGTTATTGCACCAAAGCAAAGAATCCCATCCTCCAGACCCTGTGGAATTAAAACAATCAGCCTCAAGGTTCAAAGACTGAGTAGAAACTACCTAGAAATGAAAAATGCTTTCGATTTATTAAAATTAATAGTGAATCAAACAGTTTGTCAGAAGCAAATCTGAGGCGCTCACAAGAATAATTTAGAAAAATTGTAAAATTTTTTTGCTTCCTTTGCCCTCTAGCACCCAGCAAATATTCCATTCTGATGCTATCCTTCACTAGGAATTTTGTAGGACTCCCACACTGGCTGAGACAAACCATGTTCATCCTCTTTGAAAGGTGTTTCCCAATCACTTTGTGCACAGAAATCATTGGTACTAAAGCACGAATTCACTGCCAGGCTTTATTCAACTACACTCACAGTGGATTTGGAAGCGATTTTTAAGAGACATGAGGAAGGAAAGCATCCTCAGAGCACGGCTCCTTCCGTCTGTGGAGGCTTTTATGAGAGCACACATCGGCTCACACCTTCTATTGCCGCAGGGCACACACAGGCAGCGCCTGCAGCTGACAGCAGCCCAGGGCGTTCAGTTCCTCCCACAGCAGGTCAGAATTACTCCCTCGTGTGTTACGTGCTGCTACTTCTGCTTGGGACATGAGTACAGATAGCGCTGCTCAGAACTTTCTGCTAGATATGGAACCCCCAAAGAATTCCATGGCACTTAAACCCGATGTATATTAAAAACCCATCAAGTACAGTGTCACGATACTTTGACTACAGAGCAATTATTTTTTTTAATGTCTTTGTAAGTTTTTCTAAAATACTCCAATTTCTTTCTTTCATTCTGCACTCATCACCATAATAAGAGCACACTAAACAGCTCTTAGACGATTTTCTTCCTGAGAGGAGGATGAGTATATGTGAAGTGATTTTTAAGATTTAAACTTTTCACTTTGATACAACTGTGTGTGAAGATATGACCACTCTGAGAGCTCTGAAGCCTGGAGGAGCAGCCTCTTGGCATCTGCCGCCTGGAAGAAGGCAGAGTATAAGCACTGGTTATCCACCCTTATATGAGGTCAAAATTCAGCTCTTTTCTTTCAACTATCACACAGATAATGACAGAAAAAGATTATAGCCGTGACCACAGCAAGCAGTGAATAACGATAGATATCAGATTCCACAAAGAACAACGATGGAATTTACATTTATTTTACAATGCAGATAGCATTCCTAACTGCAGGAACTAAAAAAGCCCATGAAGGTCAAGAGCCAATTTGTGATTTCCTTCAGACAAAGCATCAGGGTTGGTGATGACAGGCTCAGTTCCAGTAGAGCCATCCCACTGCCTGCCAGAGATCCCAGCAGACCTTCCCTGATGCCCCATCACAGCAATGCCCCATCCACATCTCATGTTTGAGCAGGAGCAGCCAGTTCTGCACAGGAGAATCTGCCTGAAGAACAGGTGACAAAACCTGAAGAGGCAGGAGAGCAAACACATTTCATAAGGTGACTGTGGTTTAGCCTTTTGGTTTTCATTTTTCAGGGAAGTCCTTAAGCTTAGTTCACAGCAGTCTTTATGGCTGAGAGCTCATTCGTCAAGAGCAAAATCTCAGATGCAAAGTTCATGACAGAGTGGTGAGGTGCAAAGTTGAAAGAGAAGCAAAATTTTTTTTCCCATCCCAGAAATCCTTCCAGAATTTCAGAAGCACTCTCAATCACAAGAAGATGACCTTAGAAGTGGGATTTGCTTGTTGTTTGGGGGTTTTGTTTGTTTTTACAGAAACCTAGGGGAAAAAAACACCCTAACATCATCATAACTGAGAATTTGGACTCTCATGGAATGTGAAGACTTCAGGGGTTAAATCCTTCTTCTCAGAGAGTCAGATCAGGGTTAGAGCACACCCCCCTCTAGATCCTAGCCTGAAAACAAACTTTTTATTACAGAAGTTTCACTGAAACTGGCGTGTTCCCACAAAATGTTTCAGTGGTGAGAAATAAAGGGTTCCCAAGTGTAAAGCACTGCCAAAAAATTCCCTATCGTTTCTAGCCAGCGAGCAAGGAAATGTGTTGTTTTGCCATCGGTGGAGAAGGAAGTCCCTGTCCCTGTGGTGCTGTAAGGTCACGCTTCATCTTGTCCCCAGCAATTTGTGTGGGCACCCATGATTCCAGGTACCTGCAATAATGTAGGGCCATTTTCTAACACATTTCAGCAGTTTGTATTGCAAATGCCTGCATAAAAACAATAAACATGGCTAAAGAAGACAGGCAGAAAGCTACAGTGACCTCTGTTCTATCCTTTTACAGCAACCTCTCTTCCCTGCATATACACATACACACCCCCTCCATGATGTATGAAGAGATTTTGGAAATAAATCTTTCAAAAATATTTGCTCTTCGAACCTATGTGCCTTTAAAGAGAGGTGGGATCCAGGTTTCACCTCTGGCACTTTGCACTTGCCTCTTGCTCACATATTGGGAAAGGCTGGGAAAGAGAAGCTTTTACATTGCCTGAAATTGAGTGCAAGGTGATACCTCCCTGATTTGTCAGAACTCTTTCTGGAGGACTAACATATCAACCCATGCCAGCTTCATCTTTTTCCCAAATTTCCTTTCTATCCCCAAACAGGCAACACAACACCTGCTGTTATCCCAACAAAGCAAGTGCTACCAGAGAGGAAAAGCACTTTATGTCACAGAGCAAAGAACTCCTCCACTGGCTGCCCTCAAACAAAATCCAGCTGAGAAAAAGAAATCCTGCTTTCTCACTGAAGAAGTCCTCATGTGCTCAAGACAACCCTGAAAGAACTCAAATGCTTCATAACATTTTTAATTAATTCTATCTAGACACACAGCAGTCTGAGAAGCTGTTGTTATATATATAACCTCCTTACGTTTCACTATTTACATTGTGTTATTCTCTGGCTGTTTCCCAACTTTATTCACTCACCCTAGAGATCAATTTAGGCACCAAAATAAAATATGATCTTATCTTTGCACTGCACAGAAAAGCGAAACAAAATTTCTCACGGGAGACAGGGGTTAAGGCACCGGACTGGGTGTCAGAGAAGTGGTGTTCTATTCTTGGCTCTACCACTCACTTGCTGTGGGAGCATGTAGAGCAAGATACAGAGCAGGAATGGAGACTCCAGCCAAGAAATTTCTCCTCTGTAACTTTTCCTCTTTCATTATGCATGAGAGTGAGTTTTGCCAGCATTTAAGCATACATCTGAAAGCTGGGGAAACACGATTCTACCAAAATACAGAACCAGCAGAGAAAGAAAATTAGTGGAAAACATCAATTACAAAGTTTTCTTGGGCACCTCTGAAGAGCTGAAACAGACTCTCTACTGACACAGCAAAGATAGAGAAGAAATTCAGCCCCAAGTTTCAGCAGGCAGTGCTCCAAGGGCTGCACTGGACCTGCACGTGGGCTGACTTTGGTCTGTTCTGCTGCTACTCCTTGATCTATTTGCTGCTTCAGACAAGTTTTCTGAGACAGTGAACAACAAAAAATCAGGCCAGAGGGGAGAGGGTTTGCTTTGGGTTGGTCTGTTTTGGTTTTTTTTTTTCAAAAATAGGAACCTACACTTTGCTTTTGAAATAAACAATCTGACCTGTAAAAAGTAAAAATAGACTTTATTGAGGCAATTCTTGTTCAAAACCCATAGCTAAGACTATATCCAGACCTGGAATAACTAACTGCCTAAATTAAGAATGACAAACTCACAGTTAACTCCTGCTGGAAACAGTATTTTCTTCCAGAGGAACAGAGCGGGCAGTACTTCTTGCTTTAGGGAATAGCTGCGGTCTGATGCACAACATTGAAACTTTTTAATCATTTTGGGAGAACTGAAGAGAAACAGTTAAAGTGTGGGTCCTCCCTTGGCATCGTCGATCCTGTTCTACCATGACAGCTAATGAGTGAAGGGAGAGATTGTTGCAACTACTGAGTTCTCTGTGTAAAACATATCACGAAGCAGATTTATCCTGGCCATAATTATTTTTAATCGTCTTACCACCTACTCAGAGAATCTGCACCACATTCTGATTTGAGCCATGCTCAAGATGTTCAGTGCACACTCAACTCCTTTGCTGACAGTTTTACAGCTGGGTCTCAGACCCTTAGGGCTCACAGAAACAGAAAACCACTCCAGTCATAGAATATTCTTCAATATTAACCTTTTTCTTAAACTTTGTATAAGATATATGGTAACAGTATATACCTTGTTTTAACATTTTAAGAGTTGTATGAAATCAAAGACTGACCAATAACCTCACAAAAGCAGCTGCTGTGTCGCGTCAATTCTCAAACACAGGTGATCCTGGTTCTACTGTATAATAAAATATAATGTCTTGGCCAACAAGAAGAAAATTTCTTATTCGGTCAATCCCTCAAACTGCCAGGCTTTCAGAAACTTTTGGTCTGAGAGTCAGGCACACCTGGACTCCTTTAAGGAGTCCAAACATAGAATATATCCACTTATAAGTGATTTTTTTAAAATGTTAGCAGGGAATATTGGTCTCCTTACATACAAAATGTTTCTTCCCTCTTCCATTTTTGATATCAAAACTCTGATATTTCTGATTTTCCAGGGCCTGTAACAAACATTGTACAAAGTTGCTCAGGAAGGCGAACTAGCTTCTCGATGCATGAGAAAAATCCTTCCAGTTTCACACTTTAAAAAATTTTCTATATTTTAATTGCTGAAATATTAGGTAACCACAGCCTTTAATCTTTAATCTAAGCACAAGCCACACTTGATATATAACAATTATTTCTTAATAAAATGTAATTATAAAATTTCAAGGCAGTCTCAGGGAATGTACAACTGAAACTGTTAATATACCTGGGGGATTATTTCCACACTAATGTATATTAGGCACTATACAAAACATAGGATTTCTTGGGACATTATCAACAAAGGGGATTTTTTTTTAACCTGCTTTTTACTGATTGCATTATCGAGTTCAATTTTATTAGCTTGAATCTTCTGGGAAGGATATGATTTTAATAATGTATAAAAGGTTTGCCTGGTAGTTGGCTGTTGGCTTTTACTGGGTACTTAATGTAATCCGTAATTACTGTAGCAGCTCCTATGTTGGCCAGTGCTTTAAGGTCACTGGAAAGCTCTGCTGGGTTGCACTTGGTGTACAAGAACATCCCCCTGCTGACTGATAGCTGCACCCTACGGAAATGTTTTCGTTTTGTCCTTGAAGCATTCCTTTATGTCTATTCCTCCTTGTCAAGCAGCAACCTGGGGACAGCCCAAGATCTGCCTTTATAACAATGAGCACTCAGGAACATCTCCTTTGGCTTTCACTTTGGTTCCCAAATCTTCAACCTATGGTGTACATATCTCTTAATTATTAGAATTGGCTCATTTAAAAAGCCCAATTTACCTTGCACAAACATGAAGATGGAAAGCCCTTGAAGCCCTCATTACACTTTTTTAAAAAAGGGAAATAAAGTGTTGCAGGACTTGTCTTAGAGAAAGTAGATTTTCACCTTTTTAAATATTATTCCTTCTTGCAAATTTTTTCCTTAAGCTGAAAAATCCTGAAATACCTGAAACAGTCAGCCAGAACTTGGGAGTTGAGATACACACTTCAAACATGATGTGAACAGGTTTTATTACAACGCTAAACTGAATTTTGAAGTGTATTTTTGCCAAGCCAGCGAGTCACCTGTGGCTTCATGTGTCACCTGCTTTGGTGGTACTACCAAGATAAACTTGGAAATAGAAGTAAAATGCTGGAAATACTCCAGGACTGCTGTATCCCTGAGCTTATTAAGCTTGAACTTTCTACTCACAAGATTTCCATTAAATAGGTTGACCACTAAACCACTGTATTCATCACAGAATCAGCCATTTAGCTATTAGTCCACCTCTGTTTATGATCCCCACTGGATGTAAAACAACTTTTTGTCCTGGTGGCATAAGTTTGCTACATAAAAAATGGCATTTCTGAGGTTAAAAAAATCTCAGAAGTTCCTGTGATTGGAGATCGAAAAATCAACTTGGTAGAAAAATGGATGAGATCAAAAAGCTTATTAATGGGTAATTTTTTTTCTGTATTGCACAACAATTTCTGTACTGCCTAACACTACCTCTAGATTCCATACATTTATTTCTGGGAAATTGTTCACATAAAGCTTCCTGTGCTTTCACAAGGAAAATCAGGAGAAAGGGTCTACTGTCATTTTTCAGAATTTACCATCTATTTTGTTTCAAATTCAGGGTGGCTTCTCTCTCTGAAGACAATTAGTACATGGACTCATAAGCCATAGGAATAGAAAGCTGTTAAATACTTTATCAATAGTCTATTGGCATTTAAAACACCAATAAAGAATCATTATCGTCATTTCCAATAAAACAAAACAAAAAAAGGCTCCCTGA
Organism: Rhipidura dahli; assembly: GCA_013399225.1. Lineage (NCBI taxonomy): Eukaryota > Metazoa > Chordata > Aves > Passeriformes > Rhipiduridae > Rhipidura > Rhipidura dahli. The sequence continues at coordinate 10,194 of VXAC01008246.1, read as the reverse complement.
AATGGGTTTTAAAGAATGTTTTCAGTGTAGAACATCATGTTTTACTGAGTTGGTTACCAGTTTTCTCAGGGAAATGCATTCATTTCATCTTCACTAAACAACCTGCAGCTCTGAGGAGTTGGGCATCCTCATCTCCAGTTCTAGCCAAGAGGGACTGTGGTTCTCCTGCATCTCACAGCTCACAGGACAAGGTTTTCCTCTCAGGACAAGATCAATTTAAACTGTAGGTAAGAGCCAAACAGATTTTTTTCCTTATATCAGATCAACTTAGCTGTTATTGCAAGTTTAAACGTGCTGCAAGACCAACACAGGTGGAAACTAAACATACTGTCCTTCATGTCTGATGAAAGAACAGGGAGCTTTTAAACATCATTCTCTGTAGCTGCTAAATTGTTCACATGCACACACCAATAGACTTCTGCCTTTGGACAAGTCTTGTGATTGTTCACTAAAAATTAGTTTTGTTTTACTCATCAGCTGAGTTGCATCATTCTTATTATCAGAAAAAAAGAAAACACAAACCAACCAACCAGCAAACACAAACCGAGTAACAAATCATCTAGTATTTCTGTAACCTGCCTGGCTAAGCCTGTGGGTTTATCTTTTTGCTATAAATAAAAACAATTTAAAATCAACATTAATAGAGAAGAAAGACGCTATTGAAGACATCAGTGAGAACCCCCGTTACCTGTAAGGCCGCTACTGTAATCCCTGATAATTTCTTGGGACCAGAATCAAAGGACTACAGCATGCAACTTCAATTAAAAAATCCAGCCAGAATAAATAGAGAAAACATGAAAACAGTGATTTTTCTGGCACTCCGTTTGAAAGGAAGAGTTAAATTAATACATGAAAAGATCCTATCAGCTCTGACTTGTCTGAGTTATTAATTGAACACCTTCTTGGAAACACGTAGATAAAGACGTGTACCTTAGAGAATACGAGATAAGAGCAAAAGGAAAGGGAGAGAAATTAGCAGTTTTGCCAGTTCACTCCCTTAATTGTCAAGCTAAGGCTGTTCAAAGCTGCCTGGAGCAGCTCAATAAGAAATGGTAACGAAAGTGCGGGCTGGTGATGCAGAAGATAAAAACTTCAGGATTATCCTTAAACGTACTTATCTTTAGACACAGACGAGGCTGTAAAGCCAGCTGAACGATATAAAGCTGTTCTAAAACAAGACAAATATCTACTCCATGTGTTATAAGCAGTTCAAGCTGCTTCCTGTGATGAAAAACATGGGCTGTACGGTAGACATACTACAGCTAAGTACAATAGATCCCATGATACAGTTGTTTAAAGGAATATTAGAGTGATGAAAGAAGTGATGGAATTCTGCTCTTTAGGAGGCTCAGAGGCTGAACCGGAGAGAAAAAAGTTTAAGCATGCTGGTTTGGTAAATGTTGCTGATGCTGGAAGTTTGCGAGCTAGAGGACAGTTTTATGCCCGGGTTCTCCGGAAACAATGGAGCTCGAGGGGTCTCTTGCCCCGGGCAGGGGGAGAGCAGGAGAGCGCAGCTCAGCACTTCCATCCTCAGCCTCCCAAGGGCGGCGGGATCCTTCCCACCGGGCTACACACCACCAGTCCAAGCAGCTCAGAAGGGCTCATCTGGAGTCAGTAGCAGTCCTGGGAGCAAACCCCCCTCATCACTTAATTTCAGTCAGTTTTCATCCTTTCTGCCTTGTTTTGTCCCCCATGGAGTGCAGTGAAGTGCCCAACTGTACAATTCAGATAATACCAAATACAGTAATAAGAAACAACCTGATTAAAATACTAATTGCCACACTAAAATGTTTCCTGTGAAATTATCCTAGCTGCCAATATCCCATCATTAATGCACAAAAGTCTGATTATCTTTTCAATAAAAACAGAGAAATTCCAGCCTTTAAACTCGTTATCATGGCAAACCAGAGTGCTATGATAATGTATGAGAACTTCAGTTTGCAGCTGTAAAATTCCCAAAAGTCCTGTAACTTGGTTGCAACTTTGTTATAGATGATTACCTTCCTTACTCACACAACTCCCACGTTTGCTTTTGGGAAACAAAGTGTATATTCCATAAAAGCAAGCAGTAAATTTATTTAAATAAATAGGAAATATGGAAAGCAATTTATCCTGCAACATATTGCTGTGCATTGGAAAGCCTGACGTTTGCACATCTAGTTTCAAATAATACAATGCATTTTTAGAGGCAAAAGTAAAATTGAAGATTTGCAAATGCTGATCTCAGGCACTATTTTCAATGGGGTCAAATTGTCAAAATACTTTGCCAAGGTGAACCCTAAACAGAAGAGACAGGAAATAAAATTCTTTAATTTGTGCAAAGATATGTTTTAATTATTTACTCAACCAAACATAAACTGAAAATCAGTAGTGTTTTGAGCAAACTTGAAAGGGAATAAAAAATCTACTGTTAACCAACATTTCTTAAGCACTTCAGTTTACCTAGAATATACATTGAAAAATGCAGTTTTAAATACCCTTTCACATAGGGATGACAATTCATCTTAGTACTTTCCTGTGAGGCTTAAATATCATTTTTTAAATTTTTGCTTTGAATTGGATTTCATTAAAAGAATTTCTTTAAATAGCAAACGTTTCTATTAAATGGCAGTTTGCCTGTACTTAAAAAATAAAAAAAAAAAAACAAAAACAAACAACAACAACAAAAAAAAAAAAAACCAAGACAACCGTTTGCACATAGTTTCACTTAAATTCCCCTCTGCACATTAAACTGTGTAATGCACCGAGTTCCACTCCAGTGTTTTACAAATGAATGACTGTTGCCATCTACCGTCGGAAAAATAGGATCAACAGCAAGAGATAACAGCACAGATAAGACTTGCGAAACAAAGGCTTCAGAAGCCACAGAGGACAAGCTCTCCCTAGAGACATCTTTGAAATACAAAATTCAAGCGACCGAAGAGAGGTAGAAAAAAAAGTCTCTTCCACTCCTAAGCCACAGTGATTTTTAGGTCTGATACGGCTGTGAAGTAAACACGAATCCAAACATCGACAACTTCTTTATGGAGATCTGAGGGTTCGGAAGTTTTCACCCAGAACTGCAGCTAGAGTACACAAAAATTTTTAAAAAAATAACTAATAATGCTTAATTCTAAAATACCATTAGGCCCAAGTTCCACTCGTGCCTCTGCAGCCTGAAAACTGTAAACGCTGGAGGTGAAAGCCTTTCCCCGGCTGCCTGAGCACAGCCATGCAACGCAGAGATCTGGCTTGCAAATGGACCTGACCTGACCCGTGGAGAGGGACAGAGTCACCCAGCACAGGACCAGGATCCAGAGTGGTTCTCCCAGGCTCGTGTGCCAGAGGTTTAGCACTGCCTGGGGTTGGTTTTCCCGAACTTCTTTTGGATAAAACAATTTCCCAGCTTGGGTGTGTTGAGCTGAATGCAGAGAACTGGGCAAAGAAAGGCGAAGAAAGTTATGATATTCTTACACCATTTTTAGCCCATGGTTTTTAGCATTTACAAAGATTTGATTGCATGTCTTCACTCCACCGTTAAACTACTTATGTATAAATGATTCAGACACATGCTTCTTCCGTTCCCTTTCCTGATAAATATCCTTAGATACCACATCCAACCACATTTTGAAGGTACCCCTTGTTGAGGCGATCTACAAACAGAATTAGGGTAGGGTTCTATTAATGTTTGCCAGACCTGTCGGAGGTTAAACAGCCTTTGAATTAAACCATTCTTTACTCTTTGATAATTATTATTTTTCCTTAAGACACTTTTTGTTGCCTCATAAGCAAGGTCAACTTGAACCGTTTTGTTAGACTCAGTATCTCAGTACAACGTTAACTCTGCTCATGCTGTTCCTACAAACTCTGCGTGTGCTGTCACCTCTGCCAACAACTTTGGGAAGTGTTTAGCAGAATTCTCAGTAACTGAAAAAATTCCTGCTTTTCTGTTGGTCATTTTAAGTACGTTGCTAAGTGTACTTTAGATTTGCACACAAAGTCACACCAACATGTGAATTTACACTTGTCCATCTTTGCATGTAAACCTCTTGCACTGATTTAAATCTTCCTTTGTTTGTTTGTTGTGCCCTGACACATCACCTCAAACCCAAACAACCGTGTTTAACTTTCTCGCATTAGTTTGAAAACAAAATCTAAACTGGGAACAGATTAATGAAAGCAGTGTAAGATAAAATCCTGCTGCGTTCATGCACAGGGAGTGAAAAAGGACAACGACACTGAGAGGTGACTGAAAACGGAGGCCAAGGGGGAGCCAGCAGTGGAGAACGGCTCAGGACCGTGCCTGCCACACAGCACCACAGCTGGAATCAACCCGGCTGAGACCTCATCCTGAGAAATGTGCACTTGGAAATGTGCTAATGGGGGAGGTATGTTCGTCCCCTCAGGGGCCCCAGCTCCCAAAACACCCTCAGAGCTGTTTGCACATACACTGTAATGTTACCCCTCCTGCTATCCCGCCGTTCTATGGGATCTCCTAAGGGATTTCATCTGTGGTCTGCTAGTTTGTTTTCCTGGGTTCTCCACAGAAGAGGATCAGTTTTCCCACAGGGATAGAAAGCTCTGGGGTGTTCATAAACAGCTCACGAGAAAATGACCATGCAAAAGGAAGGTAACCCAGGCACAAAGGAGTGCAGTGAGGCCATTTCATCCTGCTGGAGGGCAGACAGGTCTGGGTCACCTTTGGCCAGAGCATTGTCCCTGTACCCAGCCTGATACAGCAAATGTCGTGTGACCGACCTCAAACAGCCACAATGCTCACCTGAAACAGTCCTGAACCAGTCGTCCTTCAAAGCTCATCCTAAACATCTGCTACAGAAGCTCCTGAGCACTCGGTGCTAATTCCTGAGCATCTGGCACTCCAAAAGTCATCCAGGATGTGCAACCCTAAATCCCAGTCTAACAGAACGGCAGCTCGGAGTGTGAAACTCTATAATACAGTTTCATAACTCTGCTGAGCATAAGAGCTCCTCTTCTCCCAAACATAATCATAAACAGGATTTTAAAAAGGTTTTTAAATCAAACAAATCTGGAGACATTAAGATGAGCACCTCGGTCCTGAGGGAAGAAAATTGACTTCTTGCCAAATGATACAAGACGGAGCTCCTGACTGGGGCAGTAATTACTGCTGGATGCCTGGTGACTTTATTTTTGTGTCTCCTCCCTAGGAGAGACATTGAATACAATTCCTTTGATACACTTGCAAATGGTTTTAAACACTTCAGGGGTGAAGTAGCTGAGAGCTTCCGTTTGCATTCCTAAAAAGCCACATTAGCACCTTTTTTTTGGGCGGTTTCACTGGGTCAGGTAGGGCAGCTGGGCGGGCTGTTTGGAAACAGTAACAAGATGTACCTACAGCTCCGTTTGTTGTTCTCTCTGCACCAATGGCCACGTTGCAGTTTTCCTTGTTTCCATAAACAAATAGAAACAAAAGTAGACCACGTTCTTAGTTTCTTAGCATTTCCTCTCTGACACGTGGATTTGCAGAGTACATACTTTTTCATGACTGCAGAAACTTGGCGGTTTAAGCTTATTAATTCTTTCAGAAGGGACAGCTAAAAAAAAGTCATTTAAAATGCCACCAAACCAGGTATATTTAGAAGACTTTTTTTCAGAGAAACAATTGTAAGTCAAGTAGAGTTTAATTTGAAAAACAATGTCCTAAGCACATGAAATATCTTGGCTCTGCATGTTTAGTTGAGAGTTTGAAATGAAGTATTTGATGCTAAGTGAAAGCTGTTGCTTGGAAACAAGATAAAACATCCTCTCCTGTTTCTGTTTGTTCTGGCTACAGAGCGTTTCTTTCAAACAGAATCAAAAAATTAAGCACCCAAGCTCAGTCCCATCCTCTGTGCAAAGAAGGAGATAGAACGCCACAAGATGGCACTGGTCAAACGCTCAGGATATTAAAGGAGAAAATGAGCACTGATGATGTTTAAGCACAGTTTGTAGGGCTTAGTCTGTGTTCCACACGTGCACCCGCAGGTCTGGTGAACCTTCAGTGGTTGATGCTTGATACAGAAATATCAAAGATGTTTGGCTGTGGTAAGAACTAACAGCAGAGGTAACCAAACAGCCAGTTCTCCTGTGATGGCTCAGGACGGGCTCTGGGCATTCTGCTCTCAGGCAGGCAGTGCTGCAGCTCAGCACAGCACTGACAGGTTTGGTGCTGTGCCTTGGCACAGACTGGAGTGTTTCTCTTCATGGCAGTGCCAAAGCCTGAGCACAGGAAGAGGAATCGCTAAGGGAGGACAAGCCACAACACCTTCCCCGCACAACCCTTGCTCCACACTCCAGAGAAGTATTTGTTCTCAGCTCCCCGTGTTCTGTCTCTCAGGTTTTCACAAATTCAGCTTCTTTCCGCCAAAATCAGTGAGTAAAACTCGACATTTCTTGAACTCGATGAATAAAATTCAGCATTTTTGAGCTTCCATCACCGCAGGGCTCTCCTAGATAAGATCGCGGCGGCGAACGCATCCGTCCCACCGCCCGCACTCTGAGGGGAGCACACGGCAAACCTCGGCGGGGACAGACGCCTCAGGGGCTCCGTTCGGGCTCCCCGGCCGGCCAAGCAGAGCCGGGGGCCGCCTGGACACCCCGACCCCGAGAGGCCGGATGCTCCCGGAGGGGATGGGGGGGTTTGGGGGTGTCGGGCCGGCGCCGGCCGCGCATCCCACGTCTGAGGGAGCCGCGGCTGCTCAGCGCCCGGCGGCGCCGCGCCCGTTTTGTTTTGCTGGGGTCCTCCGGGCGCCCAGGGTGGGCGGACCGGACCTCCGGTCCCAGCCGCCGCCGAGGCTGACAGAGACAAGCTCTTCGCGGCGGTAATGGCGCTGAGCCTGCCGACCGCGGCCTCCACGCGGGGCGACGGCGGGAGCATTCCCGTTTGCGGAGGAAGGACATGGACCCCAGCGTGGGCCGGGGTGTGGATCCCTCTCGCTGGCTTTTTTTGAGGCCGTACTTCTTTCCCTCCGCCCTCCCCCTTATCCCCCCACCCCCATTGGGCCGCTCCCTCTGCCCACTGAAAGTCAGCGAGTAAAACAGCGGGCGGGCATGAGGGGCGCCACCGCCATTAGGGTTAGTCTGCCGCAGGACCTGCCCACCCCGGCACGGGCCGCGGCCGCGCTGCGCCCCACATCTTATACCCCGAGGCCACGCCCTCCGCGTCTCTATTGGTCAGAGGGGCGCCCCTCTCCGCTGCCATTGGCTGCAGCGGGGTGAGGGGGCGGGACGCGGCGGGTGGCGGGAGTTTGGAACGCTCCGCATGCTCACGGGAGCGCGCCTGGCAGGGAGCGCGCCTTCCGTGCCCCGCGGCCACGGGCCTGGCTCTGGGACGGGGAGCGGCCACACCGAGCCCGGCCTGGGGCTTGCAGCGGGATTTGGGGGCTGCTGACGGGTTTGGAAATCGGTGCCTGAGGTTTTGGGGCGGGTACCACGATTTGGGGGCGGGTACCACCATTTGGGGGCTGGCATCTGGCATTTGAGAGCGGGCCCCAGGATTTAGAGACCGGGGCCAGGATTTGGGGGCTGGTGCCTGGGATTTGGGGGCCGGTATCAGGATTTGGGAGCTGGTGCTTGGAGCTTAGGGCCATGACCTGGTGTTGGTGAGCTGGGCTTAAGGGGCCTGAGCCTGCATTCAAGTCCATCCCGTCCCATCTGGGGATCCCTGAATGAGGAACCAGGCCACCCCTGTCGCACCGGTTCCCCAAAGCAGGGCTGTGCCAACCCCACCAGCCCCCTCCTCCCCCTCCCATGCTGTGTCGGATGATGGTTTTTATTCATCTGTGCTGTGACGTCTCTTTGTGCAAGGAGGATGCTCCCTGCGGTGCTCCCTGGAGCATTCACCTTGGACCCCTCTGCTGCCTCACATTCCCCAGGGAGGCTTTTGTGCGTTTGCTTTTCGACCCTGAGATTTCCACGGAAAAGCAAGGCCTTTTGCGAGTGCAAAGGAGTGTGAAACAATAGTGTAGAGTTCTCAGTCTTCCCAACTTTAGTCGTATATGTGCTGCACAGGATTGTTCTGGTAAAGAGCATCTTTAAAAAAGTATTTTGTATCTATTCGGAAAGATGTATTCACAGAGTAAAAAGGAATAAATTGTGCGAGATGTTATGATTTTTACTGGTGTGCTACAGACACAGCCTTCTCCCTGCTTGCTCCCAGGTAGCTACAATCTTGGATTCTTTTCCATGAAGTGTCAAGGAAAATCTGTTGCAAGAACATGTGTTTTAGAATCATCTTCTGTGCACTGTGTTAGGCTCAGCTTCCCTGTACTCTGTCACAGTAATCTATATGGGCTGGAAGGCACCCGGGGAAGCAAGGAGCCTTCTTTCCAAACTGAAATCTTCTTACTAGCAGAAGCTCTGACTTTCACCTCGACACCTGGGACAGTGTATTGAGCTTAATTCCAGGCAAGAGGCCACCAGAAAACACAAGAAAGGAGTGGAGTGGAAGTCCTTATGCCAACATAGTGATGATTTATTCTTGATAGATTTGGAGCAGGACTTGCCACTCCCTGCTAACTGTGCCAAAATCAGGAGGGCGAAAGACGCTTTTAGGACAATTAAACCCTTGATTCTGAACTGTAATGTCACGGAAAGTGGAAAGTTTTTTCCACATCACTGGGATTTTTAGTCATCCCTTCCCTAAGCCTGAGGCACACATAACATCATCTTTCTTTAATCCCTTTTGCAAGCAGCTTCTCAGCTCCCGTGACTTGTGAAGTGCCACTTTCAGAATCCGTGTTACATGATCTGTAAACTCACAGCTGTCCAGGTCAAACTGGAAAATACCAGGGGGAAAGCAGCAGCCTTTAGAGATTGCTGTCACTGATTATACTGTGGGTGACACTGTGACTGGAGTCTGTCACACAGCCTGTGCTGAGGCCTGGAGCCAGAGTGGGAGCACAGCCTGGACTGACACACAGAGCTGGCACAGCAGCCTGCTCAGGGCAGACCTCTGCCATTTCTTCCCACAGTCTCCCATCTCCCCAGGACATGACAATCCCAAGTTTTTATGGATAAGTACAGGAATCAAACAAAATACAGTGGTGTTGGACAAGCACTCATCCACCCCAGTCTCCACGGCAACACCATCATCTCACCAGCATCTTTGGTCAAGGTATTTTGGGGATGTCCCAGGTAAAGGACATTGGGAATGTGTACACTTCAATTGTGTGTTTTGTTTTGGAAAAAATATTGGGAATACATTTGACCTGTCACAATCCAGGCAACTTCAGCTCCTCAGAGAAGGTTATAGGACATATCTTTCCACTGGTTGGAGTTTGGCTCATGTTTACCTTTTCAAAGAGTGGCAAAACCACATTCCCTTGTGTAGTTTCTTCCAAGATTTGTTATGTCAGTTCCTGGTGCACTAGAAAATCCAGGAGGATTAGTCACTTCCCCATTCTCCAACCCCAGCTGCAGCGAGAGGCCGGCAGAGCAGGCGCTGCTGGGTGTCACACGCTCCGTGTCCAGCTCCCAGCTCTCCTGAGCGCTGGTTCATCACGGCCCTGCCCTGCCCTGCCAGCAGTGCCAAGCATTCCCTTTCTCCTGGTAGTTTCTCGTTCCCACCGACGCTGCCATTCCTGGTGTGCGTGGTTAGCGCAGGGCACCCCGGAGAGACCCGCACTCGGCGGTGACTTGCCGGCGCTGCAGGGGGACAGGAGGCAGGGGGAGTCTGCGGGTCCCGGGGGCTTTGGCGGTGTCCGTGGGGTGCAGGTCCCGCCCGAGCGCGGTGCGAGGCAGGAGGGGACGCGGAGGTGGCGAAGGGGCGGTGCGGACAGGGAGGGTCGCACGGAGGGGACGGACGGGTCCGAGGGGTTTAGGGAGACACCGGGAGGGCAGAACAGCATCGGAGTTTCCGTAGTGTAGTGGTTATCACGTTCGCCTAACACGCGAAAGGTCCCCGGTTCGAAACCGGGCGGAAACACTGGCCAGGGTGGCTCTTTTTTCCTTCTCCTTTCTGCCGGGCCGTAGCACCGTTCTCAGCTTTTCAACCCCCTTGCCCGAGTTATTTTTATTAAAGCTGCGGCGCGGCGTGGCCCGGCAGGAACATTAAACCCGTTTTATTCCCCAGTTTCCCAAGCCGCCCCCGGCGCGGAGGCCGGAACTCGCGTCCCGGAAGCGGCGGCGGCGTCACCGGGACATGGCGGCCTGAGCGCAGCGCTCGCCCCTCTCTCCCCTTCGCAGGTGCGCGGGGCC
>VXAC01008245.1:40168-54748 GCA_013399225.1 Rhipidura dahli | reverse complement strand
TAATAATAATAATAATAAACCATCATCTGCTGATTCCTTATGAATTTCTTCATTTTCTTCATTAAATCTTTGCTGAACAGTGCCATTTGAATATCAAGTGGATAAGCAAGGAGTTGGATCTAGCGGGATTCAAGAGTAGAAATGCTGCAGTGGCGGTCTTGCTGTTATTAGCAAAGTGATCAGGATTCAGAAGGGTTGGGAGAATTCTTTTGCCACGTCAACCATCAAAGAGAGACACCAGAGAGATAAAAGTTACAGAGTGTTAAACCCTGCCTGTCGCCTTTGGCATGTTTTTGTTTAGTTCAATTCATCTCAACATTTGATTTTTAATAGTTCACTTCTGTTGTTATGAGTGAAAAATAAAAAGGACTATTAAAAAACAAGTTGTGTGCAGGCAAAACACAGTTTCCGGCACTTCACACCACCCAGAACACAATGCTATCTGCCAATTTGACTTGCTTTTATTTCATGTCCAATTACAAAAAAGTACAAGAGAAAGAGAGGCCCAACTTTCCCNAGTACAAGAGAAAGAGAGGCCCAACTTTCCCTTTTCTATTTGTTTTTTTTTTTTTTTTTTTTACTTACTGTGTTTAAAAAATACAACAAGCCAAGTTAACAGTATAGGCAAAAGCAGCCCCTGCAAACCTAAGTAGCAGAAAGCTATTTTTAACTTCCTTGAGGAAAATTGTATAAAGTCTATCCACTGCAGCAAAACATGAATTTAATAAACCCCAATATCATCAAAGGAAACAAAGCTATTTAATTTAAAGTCTAGGCTGTGGCCTTGAATTTAACAAAGAGAAGTGATATAGAGAAATAAGTGGGAAAGGTAAATAGATATAAAAACACTGTCTTTACACCTCTTTGCTTTCCCTAAGGTGTTTTCCAGCCAACAGCATTTCCCTCACCCCATCAGCCTTGATGGCAGCAGCAGCAGCAGCAAGTGAAGGTTAAACTTGTATATTCATTTGAGACCCTTCTCAAAGGATGTTTCTTACCCCTGAACTCACAGTTCTGTAACATTTAAAAACATCAACTATTCTCTGCATCTCCCATGTTTGCAGGGCATAGGGTACTTTCCGTATCTGTAATTTAATTTTATTTACATTGGGGTTTTTTGCCTCTAAAATAATTTCTTCAGCTCTTATCTGAAAGTTAATTGTTTTATTCCTCTATTCTATTCTGCTATGTCCCAGTCTCTTGAATTTCTTTGTTTTCTGGATAACAATCATTCTGATTTTTTGAGCCAATCACAGCACAAAGTACGCATGATCTTTTTGTTTATTGACACTACAGTTAATTAACTATTCCTGGGTTAACCCAACTCAGGTGGGTCTACTACTGTGTCCCATCTCATTTATCTGTGTGAGGACCCTGCCTTGTAGCACATCCTTGTGACAATACTTGCTCCATTCAGAAAGATGCCCAAATTTTTCAGTTTTAAGTTTTCTATAAAACAATACTTTGTTGAGCTAACCTTCACAGCATCTTTGTTCCCTTGAGAGCTCCACAGTTTATTTTCTGCTCCAATAGCTTCTATCCTTCCAGTTAGTTGTCTATCACTGGTGCTAATTTGTTTCATCTGAAAGCTCAGTGTTCTTTCTGGTCTGTTCACCCTGGAGAAGAGGAGACTGAGGGGAATCCTCGTTGAAGTTACAGCTTTCTCTTGAGGGGCAGCTGAAGGGGCAGACATGGAACTCTTCTCTGTGGGGACCAGTGACAGGACCCAAGGGTATGGTCTGAAGCTGAGTCAGGGGAGGGTTAAGCTGGATATCAGGAAAATGTTCTTCACCCAGAGGGTGGTTGGGCACTGGAACAGCTCCCCAGGGCAGTGATCACAGCACCAAGCGGGACAGAGCTCAATAAGTGTTTGGACAAAGCTCTCAGGCACATCACCTGTGGGATTCCTGGGCTGTCCTGTGCAGGGTCAAGAGCTGGACCCAATAATCCTTGTTGGTCACTTCCAACTCAGCGTATTCTGTGATTTCTGCAAGATATCAGGAGCAGACACTCTTACTGCAGACTGCTGTGTCAAGTGGGTTTGATGATGCAGGTTCCTGGGCACAGGTAATGTGAAACTTGCCCATATTTCTGCTGCCATTCTTCCTCAGGGATCAAAAGGAATTATCAAATAATTTTGTCACATTATGTTATCATAATTTCACCAAAATTTTCAAACATCTCAGAGTCAGTTTTTCAGTCTAATGCTGATCAAGAGGGAGGGCTTTGCATATATTCAACAGCCTTTTTAGATATTTATTTATATTCTTCATCTTATATATTTAGAAACACAGAATGCTTTGAGTTGAAAGGACCTTTAAAAGTCACCTAGTCCAACCTCCCTACAATATTCAGGGACATCTTCAACTAAACCCTGTTGCCCAAAGCTCTATTCAATCTTACCTTGAGTGTATCCATGGATAAGACATTTATCACCTCTCTGGGCAGCCTGTTTCACCACCTTCACTGTAAAAAGCTTCTTCCTTATATCTAGACTGAATCTACCTTCTTTTAGTTTAAAACCCTTACCCCTTATCCTAAGGCTATAGACCCTACTAAACAGTCTATCTCCATGTTACTTTTAGGCCCCCTTTATGTATTGAAAGGCAACAATAAGGTCTCCCCTGTCAAATTTAAATTAGACATGTTAAATCACCTGCAATCCATATTTCAAAACTGATTTTAGGGAGCACTAAGGACTGTGTTCTTCTATTCACACCCTCCAAAGCTTAGATGAGATGGAGAAGTTCTCGGACACTGTATGGATTCATCCTTTTTCAGAAAGAAGCATGCAAATTGTGGCCCTTGTTGACCACAGAGAACTGGGACTCTTGGTAGCCAAGTGCCTATAACTTGGGATGGGTAAAGGGCAGAAGTATTTTACAGCATAACAAAAGAGTTTTTTAATTTTCATCTATATCAGCAACCTGCTGTAATGCACGTGAGACACATCAGAGTTCCATGCCAAAAACTTAGATCGTGACAACTCTCACTGAGAACATGCAAGAGGTCAATAGTTTCAGCAAAGTACTGTACCACACTCTGGAGCAGTAATGCAGATTTCAAAGTATTATCATTTGGTATGTATTCAGCCCTTCTTGTAAAACTTCTTTCTTTTGAAATTCCCTGAAGTGGCTCACTACATTTTGATACATGTTCTCTTTGCATTTGCTTTTGCTGCCACTGTAATAGATTATTTTTATTATCATCATCAACCACAATTACAACAAAGGCAAAGTAAAAGGTATTTGTCTGGATTACCTTTCAAATTTAAGAACAAACAATTTCTCAGTGAACCATTTCAGACATCCTCTAAACACTACAACCTTTTACAAGTTCAGACTTCCAATTAAGATCATGCTAGGAATGCAATCAAGGATCTCAGCACTCAGAAGTTAATTATCTCCTCAGGCTAAGTCATAAACATACTTGTTTTGTTTTTGTCCACTTCATCTAATGATATAACGTATTTGGAAGATACAGATTTTTTCAGTTGTTATCAAGAGGGCCTATGGTGAGACTGTGGGAGTTTTTGTCACTGCTGAAATACAGCAAAAGCTAAATAGTTTCTGTGAAATAACAGCACCGGTTATGCAGCTCTGTCCAAAATTACCCACAGTCTGCCACACCACATAAAGCTCCAAGATTGCTACAGATCTTCTCTGCATGCTCAGCCAACTTACTCATCCCCAAAATTGTCTGGATTTGAGCCATGCATATACATTTCCACTGTATATGTGCTCTAAGAGAGATTATTTAGACTGACCTCATGGAAAGCTGAACAGGGCTGAAGATAAAAAACTGAATAATCCTTTCTGTCCCTGATCAAATGGCTGTCTTATTCACAAGGGCCAAAAACCTCTCTGACTATCAAAAAGCAATGACAGTGTTTGAAACTTCCAAGTTAATCCAGCTCAAAGTTGGATTGACTGCCCCAGAGACTTCTAATTGCCAGACGGTTCTGCTAATGCCCACCTGGGAAAGCGTGTGATTTGTGTGGCTCTCACAGATAATCTGATCTGCTGCCAAAAGGCAGTGCCTGAAAGAAATATATCCACTGTCAACATTTCTAGGTTTTAGATGTGTTTGTGGACTGATAACAGCCATAACTTTCCAACACCACTGTAATTCTTGAAATCCATTAGAGATCAATTGCTACAAATGAGGTGCATTTTCAGGAGGGATATTTAGCCTTGTTCAGCTTCCACTTCCCAAAAGTGGTGTTTTGGTTTACCTACACTTTCAGCTCAGTGTTGCATTGAATGTGATCAGACCCACTCATCATAGGCATCTCAAATTTTCACAAAAAATTTAAGCAGCATGAATTGTGGAGCTCTCTCATGGAGGGGAGATATAATTAAAGTGTAGTCTCCAATCCAGTGACACAAGAGCAAATCTAAGTCCATAGGTCAGGCCAAAACTTCACTTGTTCTTCTCTAGCAATAAGAATGGAATAAGTGCACCCTGGTAAGATGACATCCACCCAGGAGACCCACCATACAGCATCAATAATTCGAGCTTTTGCTACACTCAGTTTTGCAGACAGCCTATAAGCAGCAACATGGCCAATCCCATGAGACAGCACACTCATGAGTCCTCACTTATTGCTGTCTTGCAGACATATCAAATAATCATAGAATCATACAATGGTTTGAGGTTAGAAGGGACCTTTTAAATATTATCTTGTTCCTCTCCCCCTCCACTGGCAAGGACATCTTTCATTAGATCAGGTTCCTCAAAGCCCCATCCAGCCTGACCCTGAACACCTCCAGGGCTGGGGCATTAACAAACAACATGCTATTGGTTTTGAGGAGCAGTGCCACAACAAGTAATTCATTTCAGGTGTGGGACAAATAATACAGAAACTCTGCTCAAGAGGACTATTAGCAGCCAAGAAAACACAGATTGTAATGGTATCTGAAAAACCTTTAGGTAAAACATAGTTGGCTCATGACAGCCAGCTAGTAAATATTGTTCCAGTGACCAGCTTCCATAAAGGAAAGAACCTATGACAAACAAATAATTGTTATTTAGTTTTCCATCAACAACTCTGAAATCATTGCTCTGCTACACTGCTCACTCACCCTTGCCAGTGCCAAAGGTGATCAGTGTTCTATTTGACCCACTGGAAGGGGAATCTTGCTTGCTACTCATTGTTTTGCATGGCAAGGTTTCTAAGGGGCGAAAACCATTCCTTAAAAAGAAATAGCGAGAATTCTCATTTTGCATTCACCATTTCATTTGCTTTTTGTGGTTTAGTACTTTATATCAATCAGAGACTATATCCTAAAAATCTGCCAGAAAAGATCCCACGTGTGTTTGTTACTTGAGCTGACATAGACAACCATTCAGTACCAATAAATAAAATACAGTATCTGGGAACATGACAGAGCAGTAGACTTACAGGAGCTCCAAAATCAACACAGTCATCCAGGGAGAGCTGGAAAGGTCTTCACTCTGTTTTAAATGCTAATCCCTGTTGTCCTATTCAGTGCACAGATCAGGACAAATACACTGCTGGTATAAACAGGTACAGTAATACTAAGAAGCTGCTCTCACAAATACCAACACTGAATTTGGGACTATTTCCCTATATGTCTTCTGTTCTGCTTTCAGACTTACTTTCTGCAGCTGTCAGTGATGTCCATAGATTAGTCCTATTCCACCACAGTTTGTTTTCTGGACGTTTCTGGTCCAGATCCAGAAAGTTAAACTTTCTTTTTTTGGTGGGAGATGCTGTGCTGAAGCAAGTCTTGTTTCCTGTGCATGGAGGAGGGCTTTGCTCCCAGACTCAGACCTACAAAAGGTAAACAAAACCAACAGCAGCTAAGAGTTGGCAATACTAAGTGTCTGAAACTTTTTCTTGAAATTTTTTATTGAACACAGCCATGGATGCTACCACACAACACGTCTGTGAAATACAGCTCAAGCCTACTGTTTTCTCAAAGGTAGGTGGGGAAAAAAAATCACAAGAAAATCCCTTTTGCTCATCCTTATGACTTGGGGATAAAAAACACTTGAGCCAAGACAAACCAGGAAAACCTTGGAAGGGGTAAGCTTGATTTTGGAGACATTCTGAACCCACCATTTGCAGGAGAGCAGTGTCATTGTGACAAATTCCAAGGGAGAGCCACTCTGTCTAGTAGGAGAAGAGACACTTTACTAGCAAGAAATTAAAATTAGAGGATTACAAAGCAGGTTGACACAAAGGCTGCTATGATAGTCTCTAGAGTATTTAAACAATTCTTCAGTAAATGCTAGAAATAATCTAGAACTAAACATTTCAATCTCAGGATTCCCACTTACCTGAAGACCTCATGATCAATGATCATGATCAATGATGTCTGTTATAACAAGGCACATTGTAATATCACCTCCACAGTCTCAGCTGAATTCAGTGTAGTCCAACAGGCAGAGGAAAAGTTAGCTTAAGGACACCTTTTTCCCTGAATCCCAAAAATCTGAGGAAAAAACTCCCAGCACCCCAAGAGCTGCAATGAGGAATCACTTGACTCACTTTCCTAAATGTCAGTGTGTATATTTAATTCCAAGGGCACTTTAGGCTCCTATCTTTTTGGCTTGGTTTTTCTGATCCTATCAAGTTTTTTAAATGAGTGAAGCTTTTTTGGTATTAATAAGTGCTTTTCCAGCATAATATGGAAATATTTCTTCTTATTTTTCTTTTTTTTCCTCTATGCTTACTGCCAGAAAATATTTATTTAGATTACTAACCCACAGGCAAAATATCCCAGCTCTTCCTTGATAAATTACTACAAATCTCTCATGCTTCCTTTTTTTTCCTTTCTTGTTTTTCCTTTTTGAGGGAATAGATTTTTCATTTATACCTGTTGTTGTGCCCCACAGCATGTCTAAGGTAAGAATGAAGAGGCTCTGGATCTCAAAATGAGAGTCACAACTCCCTCAACTCAAACGGCTAAACTCTTTTTGTCAGTAAAGTATAGTCCATGAAGCCTCAGCAAGAATTAACTCTGATGTGGAACTCTGGGTTTTATTTTGGGATAAAATATATTTATGCAATTGCTTTGACTGTCTCAGGGAAGAATTTCTGAAGCACACTGGAGCTCTGTAAAGATGCAACAGTGACTTTCATTTCACAGTTTTAAGCTGACAACAAGCAGAAGAAATGTAAGCAATTGCACTGGTCTCTGAAATCTCTTATTCTTTTTCTGTACTCTCAGGAGTGACCCAAGGATGTTCCAAGAGCCTTTAACTTGAAGCACTGGAATATTTACCACCATCTGACCAGGTGAATTAAGGAGTATCTTAGCTGGTAGCAAACCAAACTTTGCCATTGTCTTTTTTCCCACAAGACAACAAGCCCATTCCACATTGCACACTACTTTACAAAGCACTTGATTCTGCACATAGAAACTCAAACATCAACAGCAAAATAATGTTCACTTGGGAAGTGCTCACAGATACAGAAATATATATATGTGCCTGGTCCACTGAGGTAGCACAAATTATTTACAGTGCTTATAACACATTGCTCACAGATAGTTTTGGTCAATGAACAGAAGGGATATATCATTGCAAGAAGTTTTGGTCATAACATAAAGATCTGAGCATTGACAAAGAGTCTTACTCAGCCATCAGTATTGAGTCAAAAATATTATGAGTCTGCTGTGGTCAAAGAACCTGTTCTGTATTACAGCAAAGCATAATCCATCTGAGATTGAAAAGTGAGGATGCCCATGTCAACTGTGGGACCACACCTTGAAAGAACAGGGATTTCCAAAAAGGTCATGACAGGTACATGGACGCAAACTAGCCACAACATTGATCCAAAGAAGTACCGAGACCTACCAGCTGCTCTCTTCTGCCCAAAATTCTCTCCCACAACCTGAAAAAAATACTCTTCTAATGAGAATCTGAAAAAAAAAAAATCCAGCCTACATTTACTTTGTGACAGAGAATGTAGAGAAAAAATTGGACCTCAGTATAAGAATACTGACCTAAGAAGACACCAGAAACATGTTGTATTGTCAAAGACAAGAAAATCCCAAGTCTGGAGGCTGAAGCAAGCAAGAAGCAATGAAAAGTTGCTCATTTTTAGTAAGAGTAGAGCTAAAAACTGGGGCAATTTACCAGTGAACTTTCCATATTTAGGAGTCCTTTGAAGAAGACAAGTTATCTTTTTAGAAATTATGAATTTGGCATTTAGTTACTGGTTCCAATAAAAAGTGAAGTGTGCATGTCTGCCTCCTGTGTAATGCAGGTGATCAGAAAGGTCTCTTTTCCCTTAAAATTGATTAATACATTACTTGGAGGCTAGATCTTAACTAGCTTGGATCTTTTAATGAAATTCCTCTGATCTCAGAACAGGATTAATGTGAAGGAAAACACATGAAGAGATTTGGATTTCCTTGCATTAGCCTTAAGCGGTCCCTGCTATCTGCACTGTTTTTCCAGCCACTCAATGACTGCCCTTGGATTTTTCAAAACCATGTCAATTTCAGGCACCCAGATCCTGTTGCCTTTCAACTTGCACACTCTGCACTGGCTACAAACCTCATCCGTGGAAAATGAACCTTTGCCAGGACCATGGCTGTTATTTTCAAGAGTTAACTGCAGCAAATTGGTTACATAATTAGAGTAACAATTTGCCTCATTACAAACAAGGAACGAAAACTTTAATCCTCCTTCATCCCAAGAATCAAAGTGTGGAAGCTCTAAATCTTGTCTGAAATGGCAAATAAGAACGAACCTTGACAGTGCTAAATGAAGACAGGGAACTATTTTGGAAGACTTGTAAAACAAATTGATCATGCATGACTCTGTTTCTGCCTTAGGGGCAATGCTGATGAACACTAAAAATGCTGCTGTACAAAGGAAAAAAAAAAACAAAAACAAAACAACAGAGAGAAATAGATATTTCCCTGCTTTAATTTTTTTCTACACTTCCTGTAATTAAAAGAAATTATTGTTGTCTGATGTTCATTTCATTAGGTAGTTTAGGAAGAAACAAACTCATCCTTTCTGAAGAGAATGATGCTTTTCTAGAGGTGGCAAAATTTCTCAGCCTCCATTATAACAGTTAAGTGTAGTGTTTATAATCTCTTTTTTCTCAAAGCTGCTAGGAGTCTGTTATAAAACCGTACCTGAGGAATAGATAAGACGCCATTGCAAGGCTTTTGGCTCTTTCAGTCTTCTTTCTACACAAAAGCTCACTTTTTTCTGCATCATGATTACTTAGCAAAATATATGGGGTTTGCCCCTACACAGCCTGCCTGATAACTAGGAAGGAGAAAAATGAATCTTACTCCCTAACCAAATTTGTTACTGAGGATGCCACTACCTCTCCATTTGGCACATACTGCTAAAAGGAAAGTAAGAAAGGCTAATTTGAAGATCTCCGTCTAGAGAGAAAATGATTGTCTGAAAGAGAAGCTGACCCTCAGATTCCAGTTCCTCTGGCCTTTGGTGTTCACCTATTCCAAGACAGCAATGACAGTCTGCAGAGTCAAACTAAGATGAAAATGAAGTGCATCACACACAGTTGGCTGCTGGGCTTTGCATTTATTGATTTGGAGAAGAGTTGGTGTCCTCTGGAGATGCAATATCTGAGGCACTAAAAAAGCAGTCCTTCAAAGGAAGCTTCTGGATTTCTTGAGGGGTGGGACAGCTCCAGGCAAGTTAGAAACAGAACACATTTGTCAGGTTAGATGTCTGTATCCTTCAGCTGTTCCATGGGAGGGATGTCTGCTTGGACAGCCCATCTCTTCTTCACCTTTCTGGCAGAGGTGGATGGAGCAGTAGGATCCTTTATATCCAAGAGCAAAGGCTGTAAATCTCTCTGTTCAGAGTGGGCTGTTTTGGTCTGCTGGTTTCCAGGACTTTGCTATAAAGTGGGATCCAACACTTTTCCCAGTCTCTAAATATCTCATAAAATCAATAAAAGCAGGATGCTGTGCTTTGCTATGGTTTGGGTTGAGGGGTTTTTTTAACTCTGAATGAACAGGAAAGCAATGATTATGTTTCAGATGAGTTGTACAGGACATTTTCATAATCCAGAAGCAGGAAAAACAAACAAACAGAAAAACTACCTGCAGTACAGGCAGCATTTGATGGCTATGGAGTACCCAAGCAGTGGAAATCTCTGTGTGTGTGTGTGTGTGTGTGTCTGTGTGTGTGTGTGTGTGTGTGTGTGTGTGTTGCAATTAAAGCTGCAGCAGGCTGCTCTCCTGGGAGTGGATCCCTCCTGTGCTACTGTCCCCTCTTTGGCTGACTTCTCATCTCAAACCGAATTGAACCACACGGCTTGGGATAAAGAGTGCTTAGACAGATATGAAAAAACATGCCTCTCAGATGTCGTGAAACAGTCTCTTTTTTGCAGAGAAAGAGCTGGAATAAGATCAGATTAGTGTACTGTTATGATCCCCTGTCTTTTTTTCTCTTGCTCTGATGTAAACACAAAGCCAGGCTGATGATTGTTTCAAAAGCTTCAGCCCTCTGCCTCATAACAAGTCTCTCTTTGTTTTTCTGTGCGTGTGTGGCTCTGTGCCAGTGCATGCTCAAGGATCTACTTTTTCTTTCTTGGCTGTTCCAAAACAAACTGGATGTGGCATATAGGACATATTTCAAACTATTTCTAAACCTTGATTATATGCAAAATACCTGATGGAAAGCAATGTAGATGCTTAGGTGTTACATACACTTAAAAAAACACTTTTTCAACAGAGATTCAACAACTTCCTAGAAAATTAGGGAAGTCATCATATCCTTCAAATTTATTACTGTTAATGGGACAGTGCTATAACCCCTATTCTTGGTTTGGATCTCTGGTGAAGCTCACATCTGAGACAGTCCCTGCTATTCTCAGAAAAAAAACTTGGTTTCCTTTTTCAGCCTAACCCTCTTACGATTAATACTTACCTACTATGTTCCATCCTTTTTTTTTCTTGATAAAAATTCTCTTGAAGAATATTCCAACTTCATGACCAAACCTACTAATCTTTCATATTTGCCTGTCTTTGAGTGTTTTTTTCAAAAGAGCTAGAAAACTTGAGAATTTGTGAAAAAGGAATGTTAACCAAACAGGTGATGAAAAAAGAACCTAACAGGAGACAATTCTAAATATCTTTGTTCACAAGCTTGTAGTACTGTTCTGTAATCAAGGCATTTAACAGCTTTTGGTCAAAATCTAAGCAAGTATTTATAGATTTCTTTCAGAGTTGACAGAAAGAAATATTTCCCATCTTACAATTACCCTCTTGGAGAATTGAGATGGATCAGCTTCCAGAAATGCTGATTTCTCTTCATTACCTATATAATGTGTCCTGCCTATACAGAGTCAAATAATTTTTTGGCATCTGATATTAGGAAAGCCAAATTTTCCCTTAACTGTTCTCCACTAATACCCTTTGGCTGCACATCAGTATTCTCTACACAGAGATATCTACTGTAACTGTATTTTAACATGGCTAAAGGCCCATGGACCACCTGTGCTCAGCCAGGCTGCAGATGACACATGGCCATGTGCAGGTGCCTGCTCACTCCCTGCAACACAATATCCTGGCAAACAGCCTGAGGAACAACCCCTGTTAGGATGAAAATGCAAAAGAACACAGGAAAAATGGGCACAGTCTCCGGAGTGTGTTTGCCAAACTCCATCATAACAAATAAATGAGTGTTGGCTGGACATTGAGTGGGGGATTTAAAAGGTCCTTTTGAAAGATAGAAGTCAGCCTGAAGGAGCACAGTGGCATAGCATAAATTTTTTTAACACTTGGGAGCAATCTTGGAGCAAGAGAGGCAGCAGTTTGAGTCAGCTTTGGGGCTGCCAGAAGTTGCCTCATGGCATCTCTACCCTGCCCAGGCTGGGCTGAACATCCCCTGGAAAGCTGCAGGGGAACGGCAGCCAGCCAGCAAGGGACAGCCAGGGCAGCACGCAGGGATGCTGGAATGAGCACAGATGCCCGTGTTTGAGGGTTTTTTTCCTTTTTTTTTTTTTTTTGGATATGCTTACAAGTTTCTTTCCAGTTTCTTTTTCTCTTGACTAACTTTTTTCCTTCACTTTCTCTTTCCTTTTTTTTTTTTTTTAATTGTGTTATTTTCTTCAGCTGGAGACACCATGAAAAATTGTCACCAAGACATCTGGTTTTGCCTTTGAGCTATATCATATTTCATCCTTTTTTGATGATAAAGGGGATATTTTCAGACACAGTCATGTATATCAAAACAGGGAGAATGTTTACAAGAGAAGACAACTTCCAAATCTTGCTGAGAGGTTTAATCTCACAGACAGGTATAATCAGAACCAGGGACTGGAAGATGGAGAAAAAGAAATTCAAAGTGGAAATAAAAGTGCTCATTTTTAATGATTCAAGTAAATAACTGACAAATCATACAATACTGCAGACTTCCTGCCTCTGGAAACCTTAAAAAAAATCAATATTTTTTGGTGACACATATTTTAGCCCATCTTCAGGTTATTTGGCCTGAGACAGGAATTATTACACCAAATTAACTGTTCAGTGTTTGAATGATCACAGTTGCTTTTTAAGACCTATGAAATATCAGAACTCATTTTAAAATAGTTAAAAATTGGTTATTGCAAAAATATTTTGCTTTTATTTTCTTATGCCAATATATCTCAATTTCCCATGGTGTTTTTTTAATTTTTATTATTTTTAAAAGGAGTTGTTTTACGCTAAAATCAGGGAAGAGTGTTTATTTGTATTTTTATTTGCAGTTTGAAAAATTTCAATTGAATTTCCTTGGATTTTGCAGAGCAACTTCTGTTTCTCCATTTCAATACACTGTACAAAATTTATTAAATTTAGTATGTAAAAAATGCTCTTGTCCTGTGACAGAAACAGAATACTTTATGTTCTGAAGTGAGTGCAAACTAAAGGCTGAAGCAGGAAGTTTGGGATTTTGCAAAGCAAATCCTGGGTTGGTTTTTGTCTCGCTTTCATCTGTTCTTAAAGAAGCAAATCCTTGCACATTTCCTAGTCAGTGGGAAATGTAAGCAGTTGGACTCTGCTCTATGTCCGAGCTGATGCCGTTCACAAGTCCAACAAAACATAGCAAACTGAGCAAGACATGAAATGGGTCAAGGATAAGGAAATTAATACAGAAATTTGATGAAGTAAGGAAAATGCAGCTACATCAGAATAAAATTCCAGAGCTAAAATAAATGGAAAATAAATTTATTTTTAGAAGTGACTGATTTTCAGCCTATGGTTAAACATGAATCACCAGGCAGGACAGCTGCCTGATGCTCCGTTTATTTCAGGAATAATAATCTAGAAGTTTAGAGAAAGAGAATTGGTAGAGAGTAGCTGTTTGCTAGAAATATTAGATGCATCTGTAAAGCACCATAAACTCAAGAAGAGATTTGTGAATGTGTGCCTGTGTCTGCACACATTCATGTCACCTATTTGTTTCCCCTGGTATTGTTTTTGTGAGACTTTATACATCTCCCTGACTTTTCCCTCGATAGGTTTGGTTTTCTATTGTGGGTTTTTTTCCCTCTGAATCAATATTTCCTTCTTCCTTTCCTCGTCTTGTTTAAAATTATGTGATCACTAATATCAGACATAGCATTATAGGTGTTTAATTTAAATTTTGCTTTATATCCCTAGGAAAAAACCAGCCTCTGATGGAGTGAGAATGTGCATGCGAGACAGAATGCAAACGAGCTGGGGATGTGACAAGTTAGATAATTAATTAGTCTCTTTCATGTCAACAGGGAGGTGTATGTATTTTGATTTTGTGCATACATTCTCATTCACACTTTTTTTTTTTTTGATGCCAAGAAAAGTGAAGCCTTTAGCTTCATCCTGGCTTTGGATAATGTGTCTGGTCTGATTACATGGATCTGAACGACGCCTGTTAGCACCCTGCTTATTAACCACTCTTCATCTGCAGCAGGTCTGTGTTAGACACCTGTCTCAATCTCCCCATCACATGCCTTCTGTGCAGCACTGTCACAGAAACAGCAGACAGACACCAACCCATACTTTTCAGGGGTCTTTATTAAAGAAGCTAAATGTAGACAAAGGCACTGTATTGGCTTTTACTCATACCCTTGTCTTTCTTTCCCCTGTAAATAAAAGTGTATATGAATTTCCTAAAATTCATGTTTCACTTTTAGATCAGTTCCAGATACTTTGAGAATGGCAATAAGGCAATCAGCCACTGACAATGCTCTAGTGCCCATTCCTGGATTCTATAAAGCCTCAGCAGGTGAGAGAAGTGACTTGTTCACTACATTTACTCTGTTGTGACCTATGTTTAGAAAGCACTTCTTCTAAATTTAGACCATCAATAGCATTTTAAGAAACATCTTTTGAGGTCATGATGATAAAAGTACGAGGAATTTATGAACATGTAAAATGACATTATAGCTTAATGGCTGGATGAGTACAGTACTTTGCTGTCTTGTCCCATAGGTAAGATTCAATTCACCTAATTTTGCTGTCTAAAAGTAGATTTGGAAAAAAGCTAAGAACTTGCAGAGTACTACTTCCCTTACCTTAAAATAAGATCTTATTAACTTCAATGTTTCTGTCTTGTTCTTTTGACAGAAATTTGACTAAGTCACACAAAAAA
>VXAC01008245.1:0-27314 GCA_013399225.1 Rhipidura dahli | reverse complement strand
AGAAAAAAAGAGGGAACCTTTTTATTTAAAACCCCAATAAAAAAAAAAAAAAAAAAAAAAAGAGGAAAAAGGAAAATAGAAAATAAGATAAGGGGGAAAAAAAAGGAAAAAGATCAAAGAAAAAGAAGAAAAAGGAGTGAACAAGAAAAGGAAAAAGAAAAAAGCAGTGAATGTTTTGTGCATGTGTTCATTCCCTCATTGCTAAAGCCACGAGGCACTAGGCTCATTTATGCTAATAGCTGTTAGAACCTATCTTGCCCCAAAGAGTCCATGATCTGTAACACATAATGAAGAAATCAAGTCTTCTCATAGGGGATTTTCTCTGAACAACTGTTGATTTTGCTGAGAGAAATAATTTCCATCAAAAGGGTGCTAAAAATCAATCTGCAGATACATGTTAATGAGGGAATGTTGAGACAATCAAACCAATGCTGTGTCTCATTGGCTTAGGCCAGGAGTGAGCAACGTGTGGCTCTTGAGCCATATGCACCTCTTGAGCTGTTTAAGGGAGGTTTCCATGCCAAGGCTAAATCACATCACAGGAAGAGGAGCAATGGGCCGTGCTGGCACTGGAACCGTGGGTGTAATCAGCCTGCTAACAGCAAGTGCCGAGCCAGAAGGGGCTAATGAAGCTGATATCTCTGGGTGACCTTGAAAGACTATATTCATAGCCCCACCAATTCCCAAAATAGGATCCATGATGAGCCATTGTCATCTCCCGTCTGTGAATTGCTCTTCAATCAACTCTCCCATTGATTCACCATGTGTCCTATGGTTTACAGCCACATGAAAGCACACAGGATTAGCCACCCCTCTGCTACCCTGAAACTAGTATTTGATATTTTAAGTGGAGAAGAGGTCTTAAAAATCCATCTGTAACAAAGATAGATAATTATGTAAAATGCAAGAAAATCCTCTTTTGCTTCCCACTGCCAGAGTTTTAGAGCGTGATGTTTGATTATCTTATATAATTATTAACTGGAATGGAGTTATGATTGCTTGCTAAATGCTTTTAATTTTAATTTCAAAAATAATTTAAATTTTTATGCCCTCTGAAACGGTATTTTAAAATTATCCCGGATGTTCCTTAGATCAAAAGATCCTTAGCAGTGAGAGGGGAGGAATGGTACACAGGGACTTAGGCAAATTATGACATTTATCATTACAAGTGATATTACTGAAGAAGTGCATTCACCCATGAGTTATTTTCTCTTTTCTTTCATTAAAACAAACATCATCAGTGTGCAGTGTATACATAGACCCAGATGATGGTGACTTCTCAGAAAACAGGTGAAAGGCAAGAAGTCATGTACAAAAGTTTTCATAACTCTTTATTTCAATGCAACAGACAGTCAAACTCCAGCGACTAAAACCAGATGAAAAATATCTCAGTGCCGCAACTCTTAAGAATGTCTACTCTTTGGAATCAAGCTTTTTTTCATTTTTTGCTTATAATTTCAAAACAAAAAGTATATTTTCCAATAATATTTTTTGTAATGCATTTTAACAGTGTTGTAATGCATTATTTTGGCTTTCAGCTTTTAAATAGAAATATTTTTATTTTCTTAATATTATATCCAGAAGGTGGTTGAACATTGGAACAGGCTTCTCAGCAAAGTGATCAGAGCACCAAGCTGGCCTGAGTTCAGAAAATCTTTGGGCAATGCTCTCAGGCACATGGTGGGACTCTTGGGGTGCCCCATACAGGGCCAAGAGTTGAAATCCATGAGCCTGATGGGTCCCTTCCAACTCAGCATATTCTATGCTTCTGTGATTATATGATTTGTGTTGAAATAATGCAGAAACTTCTGCAAAAATAGGAGCAAAATATAGTCTCCTTGATGGGGAAAGAATGGCTTGACTGACCTGAAAAATTGTTCCTTTCCCCAAATTGTCACTTTGTGAAGGACTTTGTAACTGTTGGCATCAAAATCTTTTTCTTAAAAAAAGGAATCTTCCAGTAGTACAGACATTGCACACTTCCAGGATCTCTGGAATCTGATTAATAAGTATGATTCCCTGCTACTACTGCTAGGAGCACTAACCTTTAAACACTTCCCTTACTCCTTGGATCTCATACAGTCTCCACCTGATTACACACAGATGGGGTTGCCCCGAAGTCTCTTCAGCTTGACCCATACAGAATCCTTTCTTGGGCATTGATATTGCACAGCCTGACAGTAAGGGACAGTGATTTCAGGACTTCCAAACTGCTTGATATTTTAATCCATGCAATAATTTTAAAGCCCCAGTCATCACCAAGAAAGTAACCAAGAAGAATCTGTCTTTAAATTTGGTCTGTTAGAATCTGCAATATTTTCCGTATGATAATGACATTGAAAAGAACAAAAATCCAAATGCAAGCACCAAAAAAATTGGCAAAATATCAGGGGCATATTTTCCAGAAAGTGTGCTTGTAATTTGTCTGTCGTGCAGCAGGGAGTTGCCATTGCCCTGTTGTGGTCTCAGGTGTTCATGTGACTCTGTGCACGCAGCAACTTTTTGCACTGTTGATCAAATTGCTTCCATTGTGATGGGCCCTTATTTTATCTTCTTCGAGGAAATGTTCACACACAGGATTTAGTGAAGCCCTGATCCTGTGATATAGGAGTGCACAGTCAAGCTGCTGGAGCCACACAGACTGCCTACCCATTTCCTGCTCTTGCATAAAGTTGTGTTGTACTTAGTGTAGCCTTTCATGAGATGACACAGGGATACACACCACACTTCGTCCAGATGCTCTCAGCTATCAAATCAAAGCTCTGATATTGTTTCTTCCATGTTTGAATTGGAAGAATAACTCTGGAAATATTATCATGAAGTGCAAAAGGCACCAAGAATGGGGTATCAATATGTTTTTTTTCTAAAAAACCCTCACATACCTAAAATACATGGTTGGACGCCCTGCTGGACCCAAAAAAAAGATTAAAAGTTGCTAGAATTTCACCCAGGGAAAAATAATATGAACTTACTCTGCAAGAAGTACAAGGACTGTTGTTTCTGATGCCCTTCATACAGCACTGTAATTTGTAAGTGAATCAGCCTAAAATTTGGGAGGCCATTGGAAATTTCTAGCTATATTATTACTCTAGAAATGTAATATGCTGTATGATATGTTAGTATCACTCGATAGCTTGGCTAGACCAACCTGGCCCAGGTCTCATTGATTTTAATAACACTGTGCCATTTTACATTAGCTGAGCAACTGAGCCAGAGGCTGTGATTTTTCTTCCTAAAAACAACAGAAACTGGCTATATCCTAGTTCTTCACACAGAAAAGCTAAGCTGAGGGCTGTTAAGCATATTTGCTACAGAACAACGACCAAAGACCATGTGAGAAAAAAAACCCATGACTGTTCCTGACACATTTAGTAATGATTTATTTTATCATAACAGACATGATATCCTCTAAACATCAAAAGGCTATGATAATATTTATGTGATGCTCAAGGTGCAGCAAGGGGCAATAAAACCATGATTAAAATGCAACAAAAAACATAATTAAAAAGCACTCTTTATAAAATTCAAATAAATAAAATCAGTCACCAAAAGAGAAAGGAAAATAAAAGGATCAGCTAAGGCTGGAACAGGGGACGATTATGAAGTGGCTCAGAGGTTGGTGTATTTAAGGGAAACAAAAAGCAGAGCAACCATCTTGACACTGAAGAGGTAGAAAGAAAATCTTTCCTTGTGCTCTCCTGACTAAAGTGGGTAGAGGCGGAGCTTAATGAGATAATTAAACACAGTGCTGCCAGGAACTCAGGTGTGGAGGCTTTAAAAGGTGAATGCAGACAGACTGCCAGTGCCCTCAGTGAGTACCCACCACCACCTGGGGTGGCTCTTCCACTGTCTGTCTATACAAACCCTTCTGTGCTGTAAGGAGAGGTCAGAGCTCATTTTCCTTAGCAGCAATGGGCATGCCCAGTGCTTGTGCACAACTCTGTTTGCCCTGCAGTGCAGCCATGAGATTAGTGAGGCACCTCTCTGGGTCTTCAGGTGGTCTCTCAGTACAACATGCCAAGCCTCAGGTTTCCCCTCCATCTATGAGACTGAGAGCTTCCCCTTCTAAAGTATGACTCCTGCAAAGTTCTTCTTTTCTTTTGCTGCAAACAGCTTTGTTCCACAGCAAAAAACTGTTATGGCTGAGGTAAAGATCCTTTTCCTAGCCCTTCAGATTTATCCATGCACTATTCACTCCCTTCTTCTTCATCACTTTTTTTTTTGTTCCCCTCCTTCAATATTTCATCCAATAACAGCTAATTAGTTGCATTTTCAAAGCCAACTTGTCCATCATCTTAAATTGACAAAATGTCTATTTTGATCAGTTCATAAAACCACTCTCCATCATCCACTGGGGTTGGATTTTAAGCATAATTTCTATTCTTTCCTTGTGCAGGAGGAATTCCCTATGAACAGAGCTGTTTCATTACCTTCCTTTAAATCTACACTCATAACTCTCCTTTACCCTGGTCCCTATGAAAACAGTTGCAAGAATTAATATTTTGATATACCAAGACCCTATGATGTTAAACAGTATTTTTATTATACTTTTCTGCCCACTCATCCTTTGCACTTCTCATCTGATACACAGCCTGTAAGTTTTGATATAAGGAATTAATTTTGTTCTTTGTTTTTACAGCTCATAGTGCAATAACTGCTAGGTTTTTGTCTGGTCCAAGTCTAGATCTTCTAGGTATTGCTGTAGCTGAAATCATAAAAAGAGCAGCAGAACAATATAAAGGAAATCTGCCTGGAGGTCAAAATTTAGCCAAAATGTGTGTAACCGCATCTTTTTCCCTGTGCTCAAAGAACTGTTTGAAAAAGCCATAGTTTCTGGAAAGTAATTGCAAAGCCACCAGTAAACTCACTGTCAGAAAATTGTAGCCATTGGGGAAGTCTGTCCTTTAAGCCCATGACTACGAAACACCATCTGTGAAGTAGGAAAAACAAGCAAAAAACTGAGTAGTGGGATCAGTTGGAGAGAGAAAGAAGATTTCTTGCGTTAGTCTTATAAACAAATCGCAAACAAATCACCTGTGATTTGAAGCTTGGGGATGCTTCCCATACCTTCTACCCCATCAAACAGTCTAAAAATCCTTCAATATCTGAGTATCAAAAAGTGTTGCATCCTGAAACATGTTAAATATTCTAAAAACAATCCACTGGGCTGCAAAACCATGCTAAAAATATTAACTGGCTTGCTGAATTCAGTGTTACCAAAACTTCACATTTTCTCAATCAGAAAAAAATATAGTGAGTTTTGAAATATACCATGGGATATGTTCTAGCCAGTGAGTAAGCAGAGTTTTTCTATACATTCATGCTAAAATATTGCTGGCTTTTGATTTTATGCATATGTTTTGATTATGTGTATGTTTATACACATATTTATATTTTATGTATGGCTGTGGGTGTGGCTTTAAACATGAGTGTTTCAGGGTCGGGGCATCAGCATCTTATCATTTATTCTTTTAGACATTGTGAAGATCAGGTAATGCCTGGAAAACAGCTCCAGTAGTTTCCTTTCTGTGAAGTCAGTAAAAAGACAAACCATTCTTTCTACCTTTGATTTGTATTTGAACTATTCCATACAACTCTCTCACTCATAGCATCCCTGTTTATCCTCACTACACATTGCAGAGCGTGAAGCTGGATCCATAGATTAAACACGCTGCATCAGCTGCCTGTAGTTGTGGATAATTATTTCAACTGCCATTTAAAAAAAAATTAATCAGAATGGTGCCAAATTGAAAAATCTGTTCCTCACTTCTCCTGGTGCATGAGGTCCCTTGTTGGGTTATTGAAATTGCTAGGCTGTTCTCGTAGCCAAGGAAAAGAGGGAAGACAGATGGAGCCATGCATTTTTGTAAAAACTCTTAAGAACTGTCCTCATGACAACCCCTTCTCTGTCTCCAAGGCAGTGGGTAAATCTTGTTATGTGTCCTGCTCTGTACTAAAGATATTCCAAGCATTGCCTGACAATTCTGGCATGTTTTCTGTGGGGATTTACTTGTACTGCATCGTTAAGGAAAGATATTTTTCATAGGATCAGCTCAATACCCATCCTCAAAACAAAGCAAAATCAAAAATCCAAATATTTACATACACATATACATATATGTGTCTATATATACAAATGCTTTTGTCCTGGTGGAAAATTAAGAGAAGTATTTATTTAAAAAAGTATGCTTGCATTTTAATTGTTGTGGTAACATACTCAAATTGTGCATGGGCTAAAATTCCCAAGGCAATGCAGATCACTTTCTAATATGTCCCGGGTGTTAGAATGCAATGCATTTAATTTCACACAGAACCAAATCCCATTCAGAAGACCTATGCAAGAAGCAAGGCTGTTTCAACACTGCATTTTAAATCATCCAAGTATTTTCTTTCACTTTGCCTCTGCTCAAATAAAAAAAAAAGGTGCCCACTGTAATGCCATTTCAGCACTGTCCTTCCTGTTTTCAAGTTCATTTAGCTTACTTTACCTTTCTGATTTCTTATTAACCTATTCTAGTTCTGCTCCCCAGAAAATCTTAGTTTCCTCTGTATATGACATTGATACCTCTAAATATTTTGTGCATAGAGATAAGTACATGAGCAGGAGACAGGAAAAACAGCCTTGTACATGCACAGTCTCCATATCGAGAAAAATATCTCTCTTTTTCTCTTTCTGTCTCAGTCTCTCTCCCTCAGAGCACTTTGAAGTCAATGTAAATGATATATTACCATATTTTCAATTTCTTTAACACCTCCCATCAAGTGCCTTACAAATATCAGTGAATTCATAACACCAGTGAGAGGTAGAGAAATATAAATAACCTTACTGAAAGATGGTAAAGGCTGTTCAAGATGGCCTTATTTTTAGAGGTATTGAACATGCACAGCTGTCTTTAACTTCAAGAAGAAAATGGAAGATGTTCATCACTTTGGCAAAGAGGATTCAAATCCTTGGCCCCTTCTGCCTGAGATTTAAGTGTCTAATTTTCTCCAGCTCAAGTACAATATAGACTGGAGGTAGAAATCCTGAAAAAGTTATTTGCCTACGTTATATAGAAGAGTGGATGAGATGATCATAAAAGTGATCGAAACTTAATGTCTGTGAACTTTGAAGATAGTGGCTTAGGTAATATTTCTGCAGTAAATCTTCAGTAGGATCAGGAATAGAGCTCAGGTTCTCTGACTGACATGATTTTTGATGTTTTTATCATAAATGTGTGCTTGCTCTTTTCAAGTATGTTAAAAAGTCTGGAATTAATAAAGCAGGGGATTGATAAAACAAGCAGATGCATTACTTTGTCAACATTATCCACATTAAGGTTTACAAAGTCTATGTAGTAACGTATGACACCATTCAATAATATCCTGCCTTTAAAACAGACTATTCCTAGCAAAGAATCCTTTATTGTTCAGTATCACAGCACAATGCCCTGTTTATAGGAGAGGAAGGACAGAACTGATTATACAACTGCATTAGAACATATTGTCCCTGGGAATCAAATGTGCTGAATAAGTTATAAATGTAATTTTTCTCTTCTTTTGCCTCCTATTTGACAGAGAACTGAAGGAAAAGAAAAAAGAAAAACAACCCACCTTACTTCTTATGGTTTTGTCTCAGGGTATTTAAAAAAAGAGCTTCTTTTTTAAGCTGCTGCTCTTTTTTAAATGTGTGATTTACCTTCTAAATATACACCACTACTTAATAAAATAAAACTTTAAAAAATCAATTCCAAAGCTGTTAAAGGAAGAACACATTAATGTGAAATAATTTAAAGGTTTGTTTGTTATCCATGCATGACAAAGCACAAAAAAAATGAGTATCAATGATGGGAAAAACAACTGTGCTCCTCCTTTCATCTCAAAATCTCTGTGGTCACTTGGTTAGGAATGGTTTATGATTCCTCCTTTGCTTTGATTTATAAGCAAGTCATTGTTCAATTTAATTGTGTCCAATATATCACCAGAACACATTGCATCCTGGCATTTTACCATTTATAGCTTCACAGAAAAATTGATACTAATAAAAAGCCTCTGTTTCCTCCCTTCTTTCCCACCCCACAAAGAAATCTAAGAAATCAGATCATTTGATGTACATCAGTGAATCAATAAGGGCAATAAATCAATGTAATTGATTAAAAGTTACAATATGCTGGACTATACATATGTTTATCCACATGAGCTTTTATCAGTTTAGGTCTGCACATAAAAAGATACTTTTAGATTCCCCAAAAAGCAGAAGCCCTATAACCAGTTTTAAAGGTCGTTAAAAATCAGAAGTTAGCAGGTTTCAGTACAATTTATGACCCCGTTGGCAAAAAAAAATGTGGCACACTGCCATAGTAGAGTCTAGACAATCCCCTAAGAACTATGTTGTGGCAAGAAACATCCTGTAACACCATGGGAAGAAATAGAGAACAAAGGAAATTGGACTTGCTCAACCAGTGACACAATATGAGCTGAGCTTAATATCTGTGTGTTGCTACTCTGATCCAAGTTTCATGAGTAGATGATACCTTCTCCCAGGTAACAAGTGGCAGGAAAAGAGGAAATGGCCTCATGTAGCACCAGTGGAGGGCTAGGTTAGTTACTAGGAAAAATTTCCTCACTGAAAGAGTGTTCCAGCTTTGGAACAGGCTGCCCAGGGAAGTGGTGGAATCACCATCCCTGCAAGTGTTCAAAGAATGTCTAGATGGGGCACCTGGGGTCATGGGTTAGTGGCAAAGATGGCAGTGTTGAGTTAACAGCTGAATGTGATGATCTCAATGGTCTTTTCCAGCCTTAACAATTCTGTGATCTGAACAAATGTAAACTGTTCTCTTGGTAGTGTTTTTGCCCAGTTGTGGACTGTCATGTTCTCGGAGGAGGAGGATGTGCTGGCACTGTGGCACTATGGATTTGTGCATCCTTTCCCATTTGTTTTTGATTTTATAGTAGGAGAGGCTTCCAGAGGTGTACAATTACTCCCACTCCGAAAGTGAAGATAACAGAAAGGGGCAAGATGTGAGGTTGGCACCTCACCAAGGCTGTGGCAATCCTCCTTCTCCCTCTCTTCCCACCCACTTGGACATCAGACCACACCATGAGAAATATCACCTCTCCCTCAGCTCACATGTTCAAGACAGAGGGCTGTTTCAGGATATGCACTGACCAGGTGTTTGGTTGGCTTCTGCTGTTTGTAGAGCAGTCCCAGAAACTGTTGGCTTAGCAGTAGCCTACGTGGCTAAGGAAGGTGAGGATCTTCATGATTTGTGTTTCAGGGATGGTGGATAGTTACCCCATCCCATTGCTGAGTCTGAATTCAAACAGGGAGAACATCCAGCTGTGCCTCTTTCCCCTATTCATGGGAAATTTAAGCTGCTTCTGTAAATTCCGTAATATTTGTAATCCACTCATCCAAGATTTCCTGGGTGGGGTTTGCCTGCTGTGGGAGGTGAAAGAAAGACCAAGGAAATGATTCAGTACCCACTCAGCCTCATAACCCTTCAGACCAGGATGTAGTTGAATTTCTGAACGACCTATTTATCAGTAAAGTGTCAGTAGGAATTGATGAAACATTAAAAGCCACAGTTAAGCAGCATGCAGCATAAGGATGGAGAGCAGAAGATGCTGTGTGAATTATGCTATTAAGAAGAAAGCATGCTACTAGCAATAGTCATCCCTTTTAATTCAGATAACACCTGTGAGGAATATTTAAATCCCATTTACTCTGAGAGTAAAAAAAGAAGAAAAAAATTGACTTAATAAGAAGAGTCCATGAGACACCATGGTGAGAAGAGACCAAAATAGGCTTGTGACACAAAACCCTTTTTGAAGCATCACTCTGTGCAGTCGTATATTATCAACAGAGCAGATGAATAACTAAAACCCAATCTTGCTGGCTTGATTTTGTTACATTAAGGGCTACTGTTATGGCAGCAAATGTCTAATTTTTACTTCACTATTAAAATTCTTTGTAATAATTACTATGACCCATCAATAATAAAAAATGTTGTCTCTGTGTGTGCACCCATGCATGCCCAAAGTTATATGCAATTTTCAACACACATTGTGGAGTCCTCCCCTTGTCCCTGCCTGCACAGCCCTGTGTAACTATTAGGTTTTGCTTCCCACTCCTCCTTACTCTTGAGATTATTTGAATTTCCTCACTATTTATGCTGAATACAGTAAGGCTTATGTATCTTATACAGAACTCACAGCAACAAGTTTAGTAAATACACAGGAAAAAAAAGGTAAAAAGAAGGGAAAAACAAGGTGAATGTACAGAGAATTGAGTCTTGTTATCAGTGTCTTTTTTCAAGTGTCATCAGGTAATGAATATACAATCTGCTGTACCATGTAAGCACAGGGTGTTAAAAGAATTTACTGTATATGAAGTGAGGTTTAGGGTTGTTATCAGCAGTGCCCCATCTGAAACAACACTGGAACAGCAGCTGCTTTACTGTATGTAGATATAAGATATAAGACATACACAGATAAAAGTGCACACATATATTGTAAATCATAGAATCACTGAGTCATCGAATGGCTTGAGATGGAAGAGACCCTAAAGATCAGCTCATTCCAACTCCTCTGCCTTGGGCAGGGACATCTTCCACTATCCCAGGTTGCTCAGAACTACATCCAACCCGGCTTTGAACACTTCCAGGGGTGCGGCATCCACAGCTTCTCTGGGCAACCTATTTTAGTGATGTCCACATACACACAGAGATATACACAGAAATTTACATCAGAGATATTTAAATACCTCTCCCTTTTTCAGAGCTCCCTCAGTAAGAAGAGTGGTTTTTCTATGTGTGTTATTAATGAGTTTAATCCTGTAATTACTTTAGTTGCATGCAGAGCTCTGAGAACTTGTGAAGACTTGCTTGGCAAGCAAGCTCCCAAAGAAAGAAAATTAGCTCCTCAGATTGAATGGCCTCCATGAGCCTGGGGGGGAGAGCATCACTAGAGAAATGCAGGGGGAAATTGTAGCTAACAGGAAGGAAAAGAAACTGTTCAGCAAGGAAGAGAAGATTAAAATCAGAGCAATGAGGAGAAAGCCAAACACGTTGTGTCTTAATTCTGCTGCTGGGAGGCCCTCCTGTCCCTGTCCTTAGTCAAGCCAGCTGTGTGTGGCAGCAGCACTGCAGATGGAGCACACACACAGTGTTATCGGCTTAAAGGAGAGAACAGCCCACGGGGCAGAACTGTTCTTACCTGGTGGAAGGAAAACTTGTGAGATAGTTATTGAAATAAACACAAAACTCCTGAGATCCTTGAAGGAAAAGCTCATTTTTAGTGAGTGATGAAGCACCATGGCAGATATTCTGTACTGATGGTGAGGTAGCTGTGCCAGGGTTTTGGCAGGTAGCAGCAATCACTATGGATTTAAAACAAAAACTGCAGCAAAAGGCAACTACAAACAAGATGATAGAACAGGAGAATGTTTTCAACTCATCATAATCTTTCAGCAACACATGAGAGCAGGTGTCAATGGTGTGGCATTTCTTCTTTTCTTGTCTTTCCTGGTTCATGGTCACTATCTTGCTCAATAAGAGATGATTAAAAAAAAAAAAAAAAAGAGAAGAAAGGCAAATTGCTGGCTTTGGAGCTCAGTGTATACATATCTAAATAAATTCCAGCACTGGTCAAATCCTGGGTCAGGGAATGTAACTTACTGAACGTTTGCTTTTAGTGGCTACCTTTTAACACCTCTGAGAAAAGCCACAGACACATGAACCCGCAGATCATGTGTGGAAAATCATTCTTTTTTCTTGCATGAATCTACATGACATGGCTTACTATGCTCAGTATCATCTAGTTCAGTGCTTCTCCTTATTTTTTTCTAAATGAAACCACCATTTATTATTAAAAAAATACATATATATTATATTTTATAGTTTCTATTATTCTAATTTTTAGCTGACTATTTTCTGAATCTTCATTTGTATTTTTGAGGGGGGTTGGTTTTTTGATGGGTTTTGGGAGTTTTTTTGGGAGGGGTGTTTTATTATTATTTAGTTTGTGTTTTTGTTTGCTTGCTCACTCACTTGTGTAGGAATATTTTATATGGGACAAAAATGTAAGGTTCTTAATGTCATTTTTCCAACTCCGCCTCGGGTCTTACAAACTGATGGCAGTCTGCAGAACACACATTAAGAAACACTGATAAATGTCAGCTGCTTGAGAATAAGAGATTGTCTTATCTTCAGAAAGTATTTAGGAAATAATTTTATGTGTATGCATTCTGGAACATGGGGTGGAAAACTTGTAGTGTCTTCTAATAATAAAAAAAAGTCCTAAGAGATGTCAAGTGTCCAATAGCAAGCATGATCAGTTCATGACTTGGGCTGCAGTATCATTGCAGTGTCAGATACAACAGAACAGGTCACTACTACCACCAGAAATGTGCTAACAAAGTAGAAACAGTCATCTTCTACCCAGGTCATGTCACCAGCCTGTGACAGGTCCATGCAGTGTCCCCAGAGGATGTGCTTTCAGAACACAGTTCAAGGAACTCTCTCAGCTTACGTTTCTGTTCAAATACAAGGAGTAAAGAGGTGAGGCAGTTATAAGCAAAATAAAGGAAGAAGACAATCCTTAGTAAATGGAGAGATAGGAATTACATTCTCTAGCAGCAGTTATGTTTTATTCTGAAATTGTGTTTCATCCTTGACACAGTATTCTGTTTGCGTGGCAAAGATGGTCCACAAAAACCTTTTGGAGTTATCTAAGTCTTTCTTCCCAATAGGCTATTTTCTTCAAAAACTTTCTGCTTATCACTATCTACTCTACTATAAAAGTATATATTTCTTTTTCAGAGCAATTTTATGAGTTCCAGAAATAAGGGGAAAAGATACTGCTCTGAATTTCTCCAATTTTCAGATGTTCAACACTCAAAAGAGCTGTTTAGTGCCTCCATATCTTCTGCTCATCTGGGACAAAAGGAAATAACACCAAATGACACTTGTTCTTTTGCTGAAAAAATAACTCATTTTTGCTGAAAATGTGCTGCATCTGGCCCTCTGATACAACCAGAGCAGTATACAAAAGAAAGGGATTGTTTTGTCTGAAAATGTCTGGGGTTTCCACCTTTGAGAGTCAAATCCACTCCATGCCATTGCTTACAAGGTTTTCTGATTCTGATGTAATTTCTTTGATTCCCTTAAACATGGATAGCTTTGCATAATTCTGTGTGAGTCATTGTATGAGACATATATCCATATTAAAAATTTAGATCATGACCTTCAACATCTGATTTCACTTCAAGACTTAGCCTTGAAAGGTGTCATTACTGATGATCTTGTCAAATCTTTTTGGTGAATACTCACCAGAAGTTTGCTGAGATTTCTGACACAAAAAAAAAAAAAAAACCCACCTTACACAGGAGTATCCACTTCTCACAATAGCTCTTCTTACAATATTTTGAAAATTAAGCACTCAAGGTCTCAATCGTCTTGAAAGATAAGCTGCCCTGAATTGTCTTGCATTAGCCACAGAGCAAGAGATCATGCAGCAGCTATGACTGTAATAGGGCAGGGCCCTGGCTCTGAAATGTCATCCACCCAGATTCTCCAGTCCTATCACACTCTCTAGAATCCTATCAAAAACACAAGTCTTGTGGTTTTCAGAGATTTTCATGAGAGAAGAGACACACAACAGTTTGGCAGAGCATTCTGCAGGAAAATATTTGTTCTGTAAAGACATAAAGAATAAGCAAGCACACACCATTCAGAAAATAAATACCTTAACATGAAGTCCATATATCTGAATTTATTGTTTTCCTTTAAGTTTATCTATTCATATCTGTGGCATTTCAACCATCTTGCAGTAACTCTCCCAGCAAGACAAACTAACCAAAAATTAAGACCAGACTCCGTGGTTTACACAAAAACCCACACATTACTGTCAGAGTCTGAATAATATAAGAGAATAACAAACACCAATAATGATCAAAATCTAAAGTCAGATTCCCAAGTCACATTCTCCTTATGCCTGTATATAAGGTCCTCTCTAACAAAAGCCATTCTCTTCTCTGCTGTTCATCTGGTTGCCTCAGCTCAAGTTTGACCCCAAGGTGAAACTGGTGCCACAGTTCAGAATGTATTCCCACTAGTTACATCCACAGAAAACCACTTATTCAAAACATACACACATATAGACAGAACTGCCCACCCAGACCAGCAACAGCAGTGAACCTGACTCAAAATGACAAAAGATGATTGATTGTTCTTCAGCTGATGAACTTAGAGGAAAAACAGGTCTAGATACATGCAATGTATCTATTTTGGCATGCAATGTGTGCTGTATATTACCTATTAAAAGGCAGACACTAATTTCTATAATTTTCTAATTCAGACATTATCTCTAGTTGCAAAAAGAGATTCCAATCTTAATTATTCTGTTTTTGAAAAAGAGAGTTTGTTTTTCATTTTTTTCTTTTTAGCCTTGTTAGGTATAAGAGTGGACTTCTCGATTTGCTAAGGTGCTTTGTATTATTACAGATTTTGTTTTCTTTACAAATATTTTCAAGCCTATATCTAGCATTGAATTTTGTAAAACCATGGATACCAGAAAGCTCCTCCTCTTCCAAGAAGTTGCTTACCATCCTTTCTCTCTTTTATTCAAATAAATGTGTAGATAATTCATAAATTTTGTCACAGCTACTATTCTCATTAATAACATAGGCTGCTTAATAAGAAAAATCTATAATTAGCATTTACTGCATCATAATTATTAGAATACAAACTGTCAGATTCATTCTTCATGAATGTCAGTGACTGGAAAAGCAGATTTGCAGAGATCATGGTATTGTTCAGCTATCACAGTTATAAGCACTGTAAAAGGACCTAAACAGTTTGAGTGTAGAAGTCTCAAGACTGAAAAGACTTTACTATAACCACAAAAATTTCACCCTGATCAGAGTCCACAGTATTGACTTGCCTTGTTTAATTTATCATACTTTGCTGAAGGAGTGATATAATGGAAGTTCATTGGATCTCATATCCTCTCAGAGGCAGCTCTCAATAGCTATTTATTATTATGTAAACACAGACTCAACTCTCCTCATTAGTGATGGCAGTACCTGAAAATGTTCGAGTTCAATTGCGATTAGGATTCAAAATCAACTCTTAATCCTAATTGCTTGAAACTTCAAACTGGAAGGAAACGTAACGTGAAAAATTGCCCATGGTGAGATTTTTCACACTTCTGCTTCTGCTCATGGCCAAAATTAACATTAAAACAGCTTTTCTCATAGTATTTTGGCACTTCCAACTCTGATCACAGGCAAAAGACTAAAAGTTAAAAGTAATTTTTGAAACAAGTTGCAGAATCTTAAATAGCATTTGGGTCTAACAAAAGAATAGAAATGTAAGGCTTTGTCTTTCTTTTTCCTTTCTTTCTTATCTTCATCTTTCTCTTTACCTTTTTTTCCCATTTTCTCTTTTTCTCTCTGTCTCCCCAGGCCTCAGGATCCTTTAACCCTTTTCAAGGTATTTTAAATGATGCTATTACCATAAAGCTGAGTTCATCAAGGTGTGGAAGAAGTACCTGAGTTTCAATTCGTAAATGATCTCATTGACTTTAAAGAAATATTAACTTCCTTAATGAAAATGTGTGCCCTACTGAACTGGGCCTTATTTTGGCTCTGCAATGAATTCTGTTAATAGAATTAATCTTTTTTAACTATGGGCCTGGTAGTAAATATCCCAAGTCCTAGTGTCATTTGGCTGGCCTCACACCTACCTAAGTTACTTTTCTGCCCTAGAGATCTAGTAAGGCTTCTTGTGCCTCCAGTCTGGAAATTTTTTTTCTTTTGGTCACGTCTTTGTAAGAAGAAGAAATTAAGGCCTCATTGTTGCACACTATGAGAATTTCCTGAGCGCACGTAAACACTGGTGAAAGCTTGTAGGAAACTTCTCCAAGTGCCTCCAGGCAAAATTTGCAAGGCTACTTCCAGTAGAATAATTGTGTGGTGTGAAACAGTCTGATTTTCCCTGGAGCAAAATGGGGGACATTCATATAAACTGCTCTGCCAGGGCAGTGATGGAGTCAGTAACTTCTAGGAGGAGGGCAGCTGAGGACAGAGATTTCTACAAACTAGCACATTTGGAATAGGAAGAAGATATCTGTCCACATCCCTTATTTCACATTTCTAAAATGACAAGACTAGGTGTTCTCACCTCAAAAGGATACAGCAAGAATACATTAAGAAGATAAAATTCCGTGACACTGTGGAAGCAACATGGGTACCCAAGATAGTGCATTATTTTAATTATACTCTCCAAAACTATTGACATGTAAGTGTACAATGTAGGGAGTCCTAATATGCTCTAAACATCTTTGTTGAAAAGCAATATTTAAAAATAAAAACCAAAAACACTGTAAATCTCTGCAAAATTTTTCTGACAAAATGTTTTTCATTAGAGTATAGTAACTTCTGGAAAAAAGTATCAGACTGACAGTTCTGGAAATGTCTCTCTCTGTCCACAAAAAATGTACTGCACAGGGAGAAGGAATAAAAGCTTCAACAGCCATGTTCCTAAGCTCTGATCTGAAGGGACTACCATCAGCCCATTATAGTCCTTGGCTGGTGACAAGGGTGCCAATTAGTACTGCCAAGTGCAATGATGGCTTTTCTGATGTGGATGCCTCACTGCTGGAAACTGGAACCATGAAACTAATTTCCAATAGCCCTATGAAGAGCCATCAGATGGTAACAACTTTTAGTCACAGACTTAGACTGGCATTGTACTGACAATGCTGAAATAAAAAACTCTGCATCATATTACCAATCCCAGAGCAATCCAGCTACTCCTCCATTGTATTTCTACGAAAGACAGACCTTACAGAGATTCACTGAGAAATCATAAAAAGAATGTGACTGAAACTCTTTCAGATCACCCTGTTCAATCCTCATTTTAATTAGCCTTAAATACTTATAAATATTGTGTAAGTGTAATGAAGGGTAAAGAATGGTGGAGACACTCTGAAATATGAATTCTTTCATTTCCATTTTAGCATTTATTTTCATGTGATCCAAAGGTATTATTGTAACACCCTTCTGATGGGCAATAACATGAAAAAAATGGTGACTTTAATCCAATTTTTAAGCAAATCATCACAGCCCCCAAACCACATTATCAACATGCAATTTCCTCCCTCACAGGCTGGCCAGGGACATTAAGTCTTTAAGAACAAAGTATTCTCCAGACTTGGAGTCACTCATAATTGGAGTGAAAAACTGTCAAGGGCCACCAGCCTTGCAATGTTGTATCACACCATTTACAGCTATGTTTTACCATCTTTCTTAGTAGAAAAATTTATTTGGCTACACTGAAAAGATTTTCATGAAGATATATTACCTTCTGTATGAAGCTATGCATGCATGTATATCTGCATAAGTATGTGTATTTGTGTGTGTTTTATAGGCATGTGAGATGCTATCATTTGTTTAATTCATATATATAGACATATGTAAACTTTAGAGATACTCCAAACTGGGAGTGATTTCATATGTGCTTTACCATTATTTCAGATGAAGGTGACAATTCATGCATTTTAACAGGACTGTAACTTGGCAGAATAACACCTTGAAACATCTTTTGCTTGTTTTAAACATGTCCCTGTAACATTAACACACATAATGAACAATAGTGAAAAATGCTCTGTGTATAATTGTTTTTTTTAATTCTTCCCTGCCTACTATTATTCAGATATATTTTATTTTTTAATAGCTAAGCCCTGTTATGTGAAACCATTCAGCATTTACAAAGGTTGCTTTTTCCTTGGGTATAACAAATTGCAGTACAAAGAATATCTGTTTATCATTTTACATTACTTTCAGATGTCTCAGGTAAATAAATACTCAAAATATAGTCACCTAAAGTAAGGAAATGTTTCTAGGTCACAGAGGTTTAGGAACATAAATCACAGAATTGTTTAGTTTGGAAAAGACCTTTAAGATCACTGAGCTCAACAATTAACCCAACACTGCCTGGTCTACCACTAAACCATCAACACATCTTTTAAATATCTCCAAGTGATGGTGGCAATCCCTTCCCTAGGCAGAATGTTCCAGTGCCCAACAACTTTTTCCATTAAGAAATTTTTTTTAATATCCAGTTTAAAGCTCTCCTGGCACCACTTGAAGCTATTTCCTCTAGTCCTATAGCTTGTTACCTGGGAAAAGAGAACATCCCTGCCTTGCTACAGTCTCTTTTCAGGTGGTCACAGAGAGTGATAAGGTCTCCCCTGACAGACAGAGGACAATCACTGCCCTAACCCCATTGGTTATACTATTGCTGATACAAGCCATGATGCCATTGGCTTGCTTGGCACACACTGGCTTGTGTTCAGTTGCTGTTGACCAGCACCCCCACGTCCCTTCCTGCCAGGCACTTGCCAACCACTCCATCCCAGCCTGAGCTCTGCCTGGGGTTGTTGTGACCCAAGTGCAGGACTTGGCACCTTACCTTGTTGGACCTCATACAGCTGGCCTCAGCCCATCAATCCAGACTGTCCAGATTCCTTCCCACCCTCCCGCAGATCAACATTCTCACCCTGGTTGGTGTAACTGGCAAACTGACTGAGGGTGTCCTCAATCCCCTCAAAATATAAAACAGGACTGGCCCCAATACTGAATCCTTGGGAACCCCACTAGTGACTGTCCACCAGCTGGATGTGACTCCACTTCCCACCACTCTGGGCCCAGCCATTCAGACAGCTTTGCACCCAGTGAACAGTGCAAGAACCGGCAGTTTCTCCAGGAAAATGCTGTGGAAAATGGTGTCAAAGCCTTCAGTAAAATCCAGGTAGACAAAAACTACAGTCTTTCTATACATGTTGCATGATGCCACTCAAGGTGATCTGCTCCTTGACCTTCCCCAGCACCAAGGGCAGGCTGGCAGGCTTGCATCCCTTTTCATAGCTTGGCATCACACTGGCTAAACTCCAGCCCCCAGTTAACAAGGAGTGATGGTAAAAGAAAGAGAGAGGCCTGATGACCTCTTCCACCAGCTCCTTCAGTGCCATTGGGTGAATCCCATCTGGCACCATGGGCTTGTTTGTGTCTAGGTGGTGGCCACTGACCATTTCCCCTTGAATTATGGAGCTTCATTCTGTACCCTGTCCCTGTCTTCCAGCTCAGGGGCTGGGTACCTGAAGAACAACTGGTCTTACTGTTAAAGACTGAAGCAAAGAAGGCATTAAGTACCTCAGCCTTTTCCCCAGCCTTTGAAATACAAGCAGATGAAAATAAAATGTTCATGACCCAGAATCTAGAAATAAAAGATGGAAGGGCACATTTTCCAACAACTCAGTCTGTCAGACAATTTCTGGAAGTCAGGCAATTACCATTTGGTTGTACAATAAAGCCCACAGATGAATAAGTGTATTCATTAGAGCAATTTCACTGCTGCCCTGGCATGCGACCTGATCCTGAGATTCTCATAACTGATAGGACAAATACTGTTAAATTACACTCCACTCAAAACCTCTAAGCCATCAAAGCCAGGGGTTTTTTGCAACAAACAGGCACCAAAAAAAAATCAAAAAGTATTTGTACTTGCTGAAAAATGCACCATTCCCTTTTTTTGACCAAATAAGTCCTTTATCAAAGAATGAATCAACTCATCATTCAGGTTTACAATCACTCTAGTAAACACTCTTTTCAATATTAGCTCCTGGTTCACAATCAAACCCACATAGCACATTTTTGAGCCTAAAAGATCTCCACTGATGAATTTTATGTGGAGCTCAAATGCAAAACCAAGTTCCAAGTGTAAGATACCAATGGAAAGTCTAATAGAGAAAGGTTAAAGTAAGCAAAAGAAATTGTGATTTGTGAGGACAAATCCACAGCTCTTCCCTAGGCAGAACAGGTGTCTGAATCCTAGCACCATAGCAATTTGGGTTTTGGGCTGGTACCTGTGATGAAGTGTGTTCTAATCTGCCCTTTTGTGCTCTATTATTCTATCACAGAGTGATTTTCTTTGGTTTTGTGGAATGAATCACATTGGTCATCAGAATTCCACCCCCAATCAATGCAAGCTGTAAAGGAAATGGGATGTTTAATATTTATACCTCAATTACTTTTCAGGAGAGTTAAGAGAATCAAAATAGGAAGATTTCAAAAAAACATTTCTGGCACC
Source organism: Rhipidura dahli (assembly GCA_013399225.1). Taxonomy (NCBI): domain Eukaryota; kingdom Metazoa; phylum Chordata; class Aves; order Passeriformes; family Rhipiduridae; genus Rhipidura; species Rhipidura dahli. The sequence continues at coordinate 7,182 of VXAC01008245.1, read as the reverse complement.
GAACTTGATTGTTAAAACAGGTTGACCTTTTAAAGAAGCAGACATATTAATAATGGGCTAGACTACAGGACATCTTTTCCCATCTCCTTGAGTGTCTATATGCCATAAAGCAGAAGTATATGCACCATTGTTTCCCTAGTCACAGAACAGCATGCAAAAACTTGCCAGACCACCAGCCTTTTCAGAGTAGAAAAAACAAGTACTACTCAGAGGAATGCTTCCTTGTGCCCACGAAGACCACCTGGCCCAGAACTAGAAGCCATAGCTTGCTTCAGATTTAGCAGAATCCTCTGTGTTTACTGTCCGTTTTCAAGTAGTTGAAGTCTAGGGACTTGCTTTAACTTTTATAGAAACTTTGACAAAAATATGTAAAACTATATGCAGTTTGTACCCAGATAAACAGAGGTCACTGTTGTTGTGTTTTGGCCACTGGCATCACTACAGAAGAATGTCACACCAGAGAGCATGAGGTTCCAAACTGAAAATAAATAATTTTTCACATATATATTTATTGTAGCATCAGAATTGATCATAGCATCAGGATTTTCAGACATTACAGTGATTTGTAAAAATGCATCAGATAAATTAAGAGATGTTACTAGAATTGTCTGTGGTTATTTAAAATATTTACAACTCATTTACAGACAAGGCTTTTTAAAATTAAGCCAAAACATTTTTCAGATTTTAAGATGTGACTTAAAAGGAGTTGATCCACTTCTTACAGTGTCATTTTTAGGGATTTTACATTTTTGGAAATGGCACTATTTTTATCTAGATAAGCAAATGCATGATTTTTTAATTTTTTTCCCTTGGCAAAAGTCACAGCCTGAAAAGACCTGGTTTTGAAGCAGATTTTTTTCTCTCTCTGATATTTTGTCAAAATGTTTTTTTTCCTGTAGAGGGGTGTGAACGTTGCTGTCCTCTAGGCACACAGTTTTAGAGTGCTGTGTGTCAGGTGGACGAAAAATTAAGATATTAAGGGCAAACCTTGAAGTACACTTAATTTGTGCAGACAAAATGGGGGTTGGTGACTGCAGCTTTTCTCACTTTCCCTTGCTGCAAATGCACCAATATGCAAAAGAACACAGTGCAATGTTTTGGGTGCAGGATAGACAATCTGAAATGTATCCCCATATGTACAAGAAGTTCTTTGCAGATGTCTGAATTCTTTCTATTTACATGACAGATTGTAGAGACTCTGAAGAAGCTGTTGCTCTCATTTTCCTGCAATCTTTACAACTTTCCTTTTTTCTTTCTTATCTATTTTATTACTTACTTTATAAATCCTTCATTAATATAACTGGTTCATCAACATCGTACCTATACACTGCTGTGAGAAGACCCCACAGCCTGCAGAGCTTGTGGTTGAGGCCAAGTGGGGCTGAGTCCTGAGCAGATTGTTTTAGTAGCCCCTCTCATTGCAAAGCCTTATTTCTGCTGTTGGGTTTACCCTTTTCTAGCACCTCTCTGAGCAAGAGATGTATTATTCCCATTTTGTAGAAGAGGAATTGAATCATGGGATTGCTTCCTTGTAGTTATGTAGGAAGTATGAAACTAAAGAACTATTTCACCTCAGGGCTCCTGAAACTCTTTTCCCATGGACATCTCTGCCCATCCAAATGTGAGTGAGTTCTCTGATTCCAACCTCTCTCCTCTCCCCTTCTCCCACAAAAGATGAGACATACAGCAGCACCTAAAAGAAAATGAGGAAAAATAGCTACAAATTTCTGGAATGGCTCAGTACTTGTGCTGGGTCCACCTATTTAACTGTGCAGTGCTCTCTCTGTCTTGTCCACTCAGGCAACCATTCTGTCTTTCCCTTTTTGTGTGTTCTCCTATTTTCTATTAAACAATATTGCCGTTAAGGTTGCTACCTCCAATACATGAACAGGCTCCTGCAACGAATAGATTTTTCAACTTGAAAGAAAAAGTTTCATTCAATTTAAAGTTTCACTTCATTCCCAAGTATTTCTGGACTTTTTTGAAAATAAAAAAAAAAAAAAAAGAGGGTTTTTGTTTTTTTTATTCTCAAGCACTCAATACCAAAGGCAGGCTACTCACTTTGGAACAAAATAAAAACAATTCACAGGATGTGATGAGTGTGTATTGAGGAGGGGGACTTTTGCTTTTCAAAATACATCAGCTGCACTTTATTTGAAGTTAGTCAGCAAATCAAGCCATAAGATGTTTCATTCAGTGGAAGAATATCAGAGTAATATTGCCCAGCTCTTACATTTCTAGCTTCCCTACCCTTCTTAGTTTTCAGATCCAAATCCAAATTGCATTTTTCTCCCAGTAGCCATCCCTTAGGAGGACTCCTCTAATGCCTTCCTTTCAGAGATCCTTACTGTGTAATAAGAAGGCCCTGCTCTGCCTTCTCCCCACTTAAGCAATGCTCAGCAATGCCCCAAATAAAAAGCAGAAAGAGGGCATTAGGTTAAACTCTAAATTAATAGATCAAAGGATAAGAACCCTAATTCTGAAATAAACTGACTGTGGAAAAGGATTAAAATGGAGAGAGAGGATTATAGTACAATAACCGTGAGAGAAGACTGTGAGTGAATTGGATGGAAAACAGGGGGTAGGCTTTATTCTGCATTTCTGAGCAAGCAAAATGAAAAGAGGATCTGAAAGATAATTAAAAATCCAAGTGGACTCAAGGAGGAGAGGAGGCTGAAAACTCACAAGAAGATACTGCAATGAATTCCCTGCTGTGCCTGCCCAAGACCCATATCAGTTTCCTTTAAGGAATATATCTACACTTGCTTTGCATTCCAGGGAGGAAGATAATAAGTGGAAGAGTGCAAGATTTCAGCTAATTTCAACTTTACCACCATCTGCCACTGAGTCTCCAGAGGAGACCAAGACTCTGAGCTATCAATGAGGAGAGGACATGAAGAATTACTTCTAAGCTGCCTATTCAGCCTCTATCAACCCTGCAACATAACAGCCCAGTGCTGCATGTTTGGAAAATAACACGTATTTCCCCAGGCTCCTCTGGGAGGCAGAGAAAGACTTGGGATATAAACATGAACATGGCATAACAGAAGGAGTTTATAGGCAATCTATAAAGCCAAATTGAGTGGTGTGTTAATAATGAAAAAGTTGATAATGGATTCCAAAGGAGTGGAGATGTGGGGATAGTCTTGCAAGTGGACCAATATTAATTGCTGCAAAGCTTATTTATGTGTTTACACAACGTGAGGGGAGCTCCTGCCAACAATATCCCTAGTGAAAACCAGAATGTGCAAATAAGACAGCTTTTAGGGAAAAATATGAACTGAGCATCTCTTCTATCTGAACCTTTATTTGAGGAACTGAGAACTGAGCACGCATCAGGGTACGAGGACTGAGTACTTGCTGAGCAGTGTCATGGGAAATAATTAATGAAGTCTTGGCCATTCTGAAGTCAGCGGAGTTTAGAAAGACTCCAGTAGAGCCAGAAGCTTGATCTTTACCTCATTGATTTAATATGCCATGTTACACTACTGCAGCATTATACAGGTTTTATCATTATAATCCTACCAGAAGTGCTGGTAAAGACAGAAGCCTCCTTGTTTCTTATTTAGTTAGTAAGAGCTTTAAATGAGATTTTCATAGGTCATCATATCTCAAAGGGAAAAAAAAAAAAATCGATATCTGGGTCCCATGACTGTCTTTGAGAAAAAGCAAAAAACAACAAACCCAAACCAAATGAAACATTCCTTACCTGCCCCAAACCCTTCAGTTTTAGGTTTCTTATCAGCCATCTGCACTCTTGATGCTTATCCCTTAGAAAAACTATAATCCTCTGGCATGTTTGAATGTGCACACTATGGGCACGATGGTGTCTCAGGTAGTGTTGTCATTTTAGTCGATGCAGGCACGGATAAAAAAATATACAATATTGTGCTTTGATGCAAACTTTGTTCGCATTAAAAAAAGAGGAAAAGGTAACACTCCTAATATGTCTATTAAAAACGGGCAGACTTTCTATCAACCTGCAGAACTTTATAAAGGGGAAGCATTGTGTTATATTTTAATTTTCAAGCCTCATATTATTTAATCAGTAACCATAATTTTCATTCAAATAGTGCGTATATAAAAACCATGATTTCCCATTTCTTATCATCTTTAATAAATGGAAAAACCGTTTGCTTGCCCCCAAAGAGTAATCAACACTGTGTTAATAAGCTCAGGCCTGGGAACACTTTTTCAATAAGAAAAACATTACACATTATAAAATCAATAATGCTGCCTGAAAAATGAGGTTGTGCATAAATTTTTGACGTGAAATCATACACTGAAGTCTAAATTTAAATTTGGCAATGCTTTCAAAGTCTCGAGCTTTATGATAGCTGTTCTAGAGAGTGAGCTGTACTGAAACTAATCACATAATTTAAAGGATACATTTGCTCTATTACAGCAATAAAAATACATTACATCATGATAAAAGCCATCCTGATTCAACCTGCAGTGGAAATTCGTGAACACCATGATGAGCTGAACCCCATGTGGGACAGACTGGCTGCTGTTTATAAACCATGTAAATAAAAAATTTAGCACCATTCTAGCAGTCTTCATTTTCGCAGTGCTCCATAAATATTAACTAATTGATCCTCAGGACAGCTGGGATATAGCTGAGAATTGGAGCTGAGTGAGGAATCCATAGAAAATCACCAATTTGACAAATGTAGTCCTTTTTTCTGTTTATAACTTACCTGCTGGCAAACTCTGATTATTCTGAATTTGCCTGCCATTGAAAGTGGGCTGGGAAATGCTTAATGCAAAATCAGCTTCACTCTGTGGATGCCTTACTGAAATCATCACTGCCATAAACCCCAAGAGCTTTTCAGACCTTCTCAGGACAATTTCTAGCCACTTTGCAAGGGCCAGTGCAGCCCAGGGAACATCCCCAAACTGAATCTTGGTCACGGGCATTCTGTTTTAAGGGTTAGGGGAATTTATCTGTGCAAGCTGTGCTGGCAGTTGGAGATCTTTAACCTGTTTAACTCACAGTGTAGAGACAGACAGTGTTTCAAGAGGTGAGCGGACATCATCTGCACCACCAACACAAATGTTTGCCAGCCGAGGACTGGACCATTCAAGTTATTCCTTAGCAAGAGAAAAAGTGACTGAATTAATGTCACTTGATCTCTCATCCATCCTTTCACATCTGCACAGTGAAGGCCTCTTAAAACCCCCTAGCAGGCCATTTCTTCTGTCTTCCTCTCTTGGCATTACATAGCAAGATTTTTACATGTTGCATTTATATTTAGGGTGGATTTTCTCATACATAATATTATTTTTGATGGTCCTCATTTGACAATTAATCTCATTTTCCAAGACACAGGTTGAAATATTTTTCTAACAATACTCCTGCTCCAGCATAAGGACAAATATATTTCACAATTTCCACCTTTAGTTCAATGTTTTTGATCCCACATGAACTTTGGTTGCTCCATAGAAACATAAAAATAAAGTTCTAAATGATACAGAATTTCTACCACAAATCAGTATCCATGGGATTTTTAGCATTTTTTTCTACTAGAAGCCTGAAGGACCTAGATTGCTACACATCAGGGTATCAGCCATTTAGAAAATCCTAATCTAACAAATAACAGTTACATTAGCCTTCACTGAAAACTCAGAAAACAGGCAGCATCTTGAAAGCTACACCTATTTCTTTTATTCCTTATGGTATAAAAATAAGTGATTCCTAAAAGAAAGGTCCAAATTGTTAAAATGAAGATGAAATAAGAGGACATGTCTTTCATTTTAAGCAAATTTTTATTGAAGAAAGGAACACAACATGACTCATTATTGACTGTTAGTTTTCCTGGTTTTTTAAAGGTTGAATAATTTTATCATTATAAAAATCACTTGATGATGAGTTAGCAAGAACGGGAAAGTAAAACAACATGTTTAGGAACTGCAACCTTTTGTCATAGAAGTAGAAATACAACATTTTCTTCACTAAAATACTTCTTATAGAGTCTAAGTCCTTCACAGATTAATAACAAGGGATAGAAATCAATAGTCTGTGGATTATGATTTGCCAGAGGAGTTTTGCAAGTGTCACTGCAGAGGTTTGGTACCAGACCCCATGTGTACAGCCTAAGCCCGAAAGCAGTGTCTGTACCCATTTCCCAGGGTCTTGATTAACCTCATTAGTGAAATACAGACCTCTGACCTGCTCTATCAGGACAATCCCAGCAGACAGGGAACGTGAAATTGTAGCACTGTCAGATAAGCACTCTCCTCATTTTTGCCTTGTATTATCATAGCTCTGATTCAGCTTCTAAAAGACCTTGCTCTGGCCTGATCCAGTCAACATCATGGATGATGCCTTGTATGGGATGCAGTATGGGATCTTTTACAATGTTTTCTATCTGGACAGACTGTGTTGCAAGAACACACACACAGAAAAAAAGCTACTATAGAGCTGTGAAAGTTCAGCTCACTGGGTAGAAGTCCTTATCATCATTATAACAGCTATAATACTGGATGGATACTGAAGAAATCATTTCACAAAAAAACATTACTTTTAATTCAACCCAAAATATAGGGGCCAATTTAGTTCAAAAGAGTCCTTAGACACAGGAAAAGCAAAAATTGCTTCTTTGCTTAAGTGGGTGAATCACCCATAGCTACTTTCACTCAATTGAACTTGGATAATCTTAAATACATCTGCAATACCTGCACAAACTTCATCAGCCTCATGGCTCTGTAGCAGGTAATAGATATTTGAATCTGATAGTCATTACCGTTCCCAGTCAGGAGTACTCTTTTGTGTGCCCTAAAATGGCTGATTAAAGCACTATTTCTACCTACTATTTCTCAAGTGGACTGAATAAGCTGACAGGAATATAGAATGGGAAGTGGGGTGGACATATCCCGGTCCGGGGTTTTGATGTTAAAAGTGATAAATATTAATTATTTCCAATTAAGTTAAAAGACAAAAAAATAATTTTGGATTGTAAGACCTCTGGGACACAAGCAATTATTATCCATCCATTTACACAACACCAATCTGTTTTTTATATCTTTGGCCTTTGGGCACAATTATAATACTTAAACACAATTTATACAATTTTACTCTGAGTTATGAAAGCCTGATATCTGACACACACTGATGATCTGTACTTCATGTTGAAAAACAGTTCCATGGGGCAATTATAACAAAAAAATAGTAGAAGTTCA